>CM059269.1:2948392-2953392 GCA_030347295.1 Setipinna tenuifilis
TTAGAGGTTTTGTAATGTGAATGACGGTTTTTGTTTAGAAAAATTAAAATATATATATTACATGTCAGAAAAGTGTTTCTGTACAATATCAAAAACTCCAGCTCTCAATTGTACTGCACTACAGTGATGTGGAGATTGACAGGTGCATCACTTCATCTCTTGTGCATGTAGACTATTGAGTGTGTGGCAGAGAGAGAGACTGATGATGCACTGGGTCCCATGCTTAGCATAGCTGAAACACAGCTGCATAAGGACATAAAATATAGAGATTTCTAACTGCCATGTGTGTGACAGTTCAGAGAGGCTGGGCCTTTCCTTTTGCTGCCAGTGTCCATGCCCTTCATCACAGCACACACAATAATGGTTCTTGTTTTTAATCACTCAAGGCATACCTGTGTATCTGTGTTGTGGTACAGAACAGATCATGATGTTTGTTATTATTCTTTAATCACTCTTGTTCTTGTTATATTATTTTGTGTTTCATAGTCACTTTGAAGATGAGGGCTGCCATCTCACTGCTGGTGCTGCTGTTCTCCATGTGTGGAGCTCAGACTCGGAGCATCCAGACTGAAGTTCAGACAGACAGCCAGAGAACTGGGGCTGCTGCTGCTGCTGCTGCTGAAGTCTCTACCCAGCTGGACGTCTCTGCTGAACTCAAGGAACTCAGAGACATGGTGCAGAAACAAGAAGTCATGTTGGTGGAGCTGAGGATACAGCTGACTGTTGCCCAGAATGAGCTACAGAACACCAAAGCAGAAATGAAGACTGAGGTGGAGAATTTGAAGAAGGAAAATGCAGCACAAGAGGCAGAGCTGACAACAGTGAAGACCAGACTGGCTGCTAGTGAAGCTGAATTGATGGATCTGAAGAAAGAAACTGCAGAACAGTCAGCTGATCTGAGGTCAGTTGCTAAGAGACTGGCAGCCACCGAGACTGACATGGAGCAGGTGAAGAAAGACACTGCAGCACAACAAACAGACCTGACCACTGTGAAGACTGAGGTGATGAACCTGACCAAGGAAAATGCAGAACAAGAGAGCAGACTGGCTGCCACTGAGACTGATGTAAAGGACCTGAAGATGGACAGTGCAGCACATGAGCAGGAGCTGGCTGCTCTGAAGACCAGACTGGCTGCTAGTGAAACTGGGATAGACGACCTGAAGGTGGAAAATGCAGCACAAGAGGCAGAGCTGACAGCAATGAAGACCAGACTGGCTGCTAGTGAAGCTGAAGTGATGAATCTGAAGAAGGAAACTGCAGCACAGTCAGCTGATCTGAGGTCAGTTGCTAAGAGACTGGCAGCCACTGAGACTGACATGGAGCAGGTGAAGAAAGACACTGCAGCACAACAAACAGACCTGACCGCTTTGAAGACTGAAGTGATGAACCTGACCAAGGAAAATGCAGAACAAGAGAGCAGACTGGCTGCCACTCAGATTGATGTAAAGGACCTGAAGGTGGACAGTGCAGCACAAGAGACAGAGCTGACAGCAGTGAAGACCAGACTGGATGTTAGTGAAACTGAAGTGATGAATCTGAAGAATGAAACTGCAGCACTAGAGACAAAACTGGCTGCCACTGTGACTGAAGTACAGGACCTGAAGGTGGCAAATGAAGCCACTGAGATTGATGTAGAGGACCTGAAGATGGAAAATTCAGCACAAGACACAGAGCTGACAGCAGTGAAGGCCAGACTGGCTGCTAGTGAAGCTGAAGTGATGAATCTGAAGAAAGAAACTGCAGAACAGGCAGCTGATCTGAGGTCAGTTGCCAAGAGACTGGCAGCCACTGAGACTGACATGGAGCAGGTGAAGAACGACACTGCAGCACAACAAACAGACCTGACCACTATGAAGACTGAAGTGATGAAGCTGACCAAGGAAAATGCAGAACAAGAGAGCAGACTGGCTGCCACTGAGACTGAAGTTGAGGACCTGAAGATGGACAGTGCAGCACATGAGCAGGAGCTGGCTGCTCTGAAGACCAGACTGGCTGCTAGTGAAACTGGGATAGACGACCTGAAGGTGGAAAATGCAGCACAAGAGACAGAGCTGACAGCAGTGAAGACCAGACTGGCTGCTAGTGAAGCTGAAGTGATGAATCTGAAGAAGGAAACTGCAGCACAAGAGACCAGACTGGCTGCCACTGAAGTTGATGTAGAGGACCTGAAGATGGACAATGCAGCACAAGAGACAGAGCTGACAGCAGTGAAGACCAGACTGGCTGCCACTGAGACTGACGTAGAGGACCTGAAGTCAGACAATGCAGCACAAGAGGCAGAGATGACAGTGGTGAAGACCAGGTTGGCTGCTAGTGAAGCTGAAGTGATGAATCTGAAGAAGGAAACTGCAGCACAAGAGACCAGACTGGCTGCCACTGAAGTTGATGTAGAGGACCTGAAGATGGACAATGACGCCACTGAGACTGATGTAGAGGACCTAGAGATGGCAAATGAAGCACATGAGCAGGAGCTGGCTGCTCTGAAGACCAGACTGGCTGCTAGTGAAAATGGGATAGACGACCTGAAGATGGAAAATGCAGCACAAGAGGCAGAGCTGACAGCAGTGAAGACCAGACTGGCAGCCACTGAGACTGAAGTTGAGAATCTGGAGAAAGAGATTAAAGCAGCACCCAAGGTGGCATTCTCAGCAGCTCTGACTAACTCAGGTTACATAGAGTCTGGGAGTAATGACTTGGACTTAGTCTTCAGTAAAGTCATCACCAATGTTGGGCAGGCTTACAACAATTGGTCAGGCTTCTTTACAGCTCCAGTCAGGGGAGTCTACTACTTCAGGTTCACTGTCGCAGATATACTTCAGTCACGCACCATGGATATCATGATGTTCAAGAATGGGGAGAAGCTCATGCATATGTTTGAGTCTGACACTGATGGAAAGCACTCCTATCTGTCCAGTGGTCTGACTCTGCAGCTGGAGGTGGGAGATGTAGTTAACATGGTACTCCCAGCAGGCTACAGGCTCTATGATGATTTTAATAATCACTGCACCTTCAGTGGCTTCCTGCTCTTCCCTCTCTGAGCAAAGGAAGATCACCATGATCACTCTCCATTCATTTCGTTGGGCAATTTGGTGTGAAATAGAATAGAAAATGTAAATCATGATCATGGTCAAATAAATCACTCTTTTATTGCAGATCTGTTGGGTCATCTTTGCACATACACCACTAGTAAAAACTCCGGGATAAGTTGCTATTCATGAACACATACATGTAACGGAACTGAGTAACATTATTAAATAGTGAAAAATGAATACTCAAGATCACAAAGTTGAATATAATGAAATTAGTTAAAACAAATTTTATTATTTCAGCATTTGATAATTCTAATAATCACAGCACCTTCAGTGGCTTCCTGGTCTTTACTGTCTAAACCAACCACAATTGTGATAACACTTATAAGAACATAAAGCCCTTTTAAGATCAAACCCATGTTTGGAAATATCAGAAAAGGCTTAAATGAAGAAAATGTGTTGCAAACCTCAATACAGAAACACAGAATTTCTATAATGTGTAAATAGTTCAACATTTTCCCCCTTTTGGAAATGAAATACAAAAGAAAGAGTATATATATATATATATATATATATATATATACACACACACACACACACACACACACACACACACACACACACACACACACACACATACACACACACACACACACACACAGGACCCAAACTGATGACCCTCGCTATTATGTGCTGTCCTGTCTGTTCCAATGACAAGGTGAAACACAAAAGAGTATATATACACACACACTCACACACACACACACACACACACAGGACCCAATGTTCCAATGACAAGGTGAGGGAAGCAGAAGTGTTGTGTGTCAGGTTCAGCTGGGACTGGTACCTGGGTCTCTGCTGTAGCAGTCTGGAGCTCTACCACTAGGGGCAGTGTGACAGGCTTTGCGAGAGTGGAGGACCCAAACGCAGTCACACTCAGTGTAAGGCTCCTTTTAATTAACACACACAGGCCAAAATGCCCAAAAGGTCTTGGAAACAAAAAGCAAAACAAAAGGTCCAAAATACTAAACTAAAGCCCTCAAAAAAATCAAGGAACAAAAAACAAGCCAGACATAAAAAAAAAAAAAAAAAAACACGCACAGCTTCAAGAGCAGGGAAAAAAACAAGGATAATGCATAGAGACCAGATCAGACCAGACCAGACCAGACCAGACCAGAGAGACAACTGGACGAGGAACAGCAGAAAGACAGTGGGGCAGGAGATTAGACAGAACAAGAGGCAGGTGAACACAGTGGTTAAACAACATTCAATAACACGGTAAGGAAACAAGAGTCAGTGAAGACAAGAGAGATATTGGGAGAGACAGACAGAGAGAGATAAGACAGGGAGAGAGAGAGAGACACACAGAGGGAGAGACAGAGAGAGAGAGAGAAAAGCAGAGACACAGAGAGAGAGAGACAGGGATAGAGACACAGAGGGAGAGACAGAGAGAAAGACAGAAGTAGGGGGAGACAGAGGGAGAGAGAGGGAGAGACAGAGGAAGAGAGGCAGACAGATAGAGACACAGAGGGAGAGAGAGAGAGAAACAGAGAGGGAAATCGAGGGAGAGACAGAGGGAGAGAGAGAGAGGGGGGGGGGAGCGAGATAGAGAGACAGAGGGAGAGACTGAGGGAGAGAAAGACAGAGAGAGGGGGAGACAGAGGGATAGAGGGAGAGAGATAGAGACACAGAGGGAGATACAGAGAGAGAGAGGAAGCGAGATAGAGAGACAGAGGAAGAGAGAGGTAGAGACAGAGGGAGAGAGAGAGAGGGAGAGAGAGAGGTAGAGAGAGAGGGAGAGAGAGGGAGAGAGATAGAGACACAGAGGGAGAGAGAGAGAGAGAGAGAGAGGAAGCGAGATAGAGAGACAGAGAGGGAGAGACAGAGGGAGAGACAGTGAGAGAGACAGATAGAGAGATAAGATTCTGTAGTCTGCATCCATTTTGAGCTGATATGATCCATGACACCAAC
>CM059269.1:2968392-2990892 GCA_030347295.1 Setipinna tenuifilis
TAGACTGGAATGTAAATGACTGCCCGATGAAAGCTAGACTTCTTACTCAAGCAGATACATGTAATCTATCACAGGTTGTTAGGAAACATACTAGGATAAGCAGAAGAGCAGATGGAATCAAATCTGCAACATGTATTGATTTAATTTTTACAAATGTAGCAGAGTTGTGTTCAAAAACTATTTCTATTCCAATGGGCTGTAGTGATCATAACCTAATAGCGGTTGCTAGAAAAACAAAAATCCCCAAAAGGGGTCAGAAAATTGTTCTTAAGCGTAGCTTTAAACATTTTAATGAAAATAGCTATGGTGATGAAGTTAGACAAGTTGATTGGTCAGAAGTACTTCAGGAGGATGACCCAAATATTGCTTTAGGTGTGTTTGACCGTCTACTACTCTCAATAGTTAATAAATATGCACCTGTCAAGAAATTAACAGTACGGAATGTGAGATCACCATGGTTAGATCATGAACTTAAAGTACACATGAAGGAGAGGGATGGGGCTAAAGCAAAAGCAATAAAATCTGGTGATGAACAAGAATGGAACAACTATCGTAAACTTAGAAATTTTGCTCAATAAAAAGAAGAAAAGAATGTACTATCATAAAAAGATTAATAGTATTAGAACAGACAGTAGGGCAACTTGGAACATTCTTAATCAACTTATGGGGAAGAGTGGCAGATCCACACCATCTTATTTAGAGATAGATGGTCATTTTATTACCAAACCAGAGGATATAGCAAATTACTTGAGTTATTATTTTAGTAATAAAATTCAGAAACTAAATAATGATATGGAGGCGTATAACAGTGGGCCTGAGCTATCGTCCAGACTCATCATGGAAAAACTTATGAAGAATAAATATTGCACTTTTCAATTTGAGAAGGTAGAAGTGTCTACAGTCGATCAACTTATACAAAACAGTAAAAATAAGCCACCTGGTATTGATCATCTAGATGTAAGGCTGCTTAAACCTGTTACTGATGCTGTGCCTTCCCCCATTTGTCATATAATTAACTTAAGTTTTGAAAAATCAACATGTCCTGCAGATTGGAAGATAGCCAAAATTATTCCACTACCTAAGAACTACAGAGAGACGTTCTCTGGAAAGAATAGCAGACCAATAAGTATTCTACCTTTGTTAAGTAAAATTATGGAAAGAATAGCATATGAACAAATTCAACATTACTTTTGTTTAAATGACTTGAATACAGTACATCAACACGCATACAGAAAGGGTCACTCCACAACTACTGCACTTACTGAAATTACTGATGAATGGTTGAAAGAAATAGATTCAGGCAATATAGTTGGTTCTGTTTTATTAGATTTCAGTGCAGCCTTTGATATACTTGACCATAGATTATTGGTGAACAAATTATATTGTTATGGTTTTGACAGAGGTTCTGTTGCCTGGATCAATAGTTACCTTACCAATAGGAAATATTGTGTGTACTTTAATGGGGGGTTTTCAGATATGAGGGAGATGAACTGTGGTGTTCCGCAAGGAAGCTGCTTAGGGCCTTTATTATTTTCAATATTTACTAATGACCTACCTTTAGTTTTGAAACAGTCATCCATTGTTATGTATGCAGATGACTCCACTGTTTATGTAGCAGCCGCAACATCAAGCGAGTTAGAAAATATCTTAAATGAAGAGATGGTATTGGTAAGAGAATGGGTTAATTCAAACAAATTGGTTCTTAATATTGAAAAAACAAAATGTATTGTATTATCCTCTAAATGGGGAGGTAGAAAAGAGCCACATTTAAAAGTAAAAATAGATGATAAAGAAATAGAACATGTCACAGAAGTGAAACTACTTGGAGTGTTGATTGATAGTAGGATATCCTGGACAAGCCATGTGAATGAGATGGTGAAGAAAATGGGTAGAGGAATGGCTGCAATCAAATACTGCCGAAAATATTTACCAAGTTACTTGGTTAAACAGTTAATGCAGGCTGTAGTTCTATCTCAGATGGACTATTGTACTGTTGTATGGTCTAACACATCAGAATACAACCTTAACAAGCTACAGGTCACTCAAAACAAAGCTGCACGGATAGTGCTCAGCTGCTCATATAGAACAAGAGTGTCTGAAATGTTAAATGCATTGAACTGGTTATCAGTTAAAGATAGGTTACATTATACACTTCTTAATTTTGTAAGAAACATAATTATGATAGAGAGTCCAGCTACTTTATTTAATCTATTTATGTTTTCCTGTAAAACACACACATATTCCACACGACACTCAGTAGAGAGGAGATTTTTGTTACCTGCTTATAGAACAGGGGCTGGACAAAGAACAGTGCATTATAGAGGAATGTTCGCATGGAATTCTCTTCCTCAGTTTTTGGTTAAGGAAAAAAGTGACAAAAGCTTTAAAATGAAATTAAAATTGTATTTGTTTATACAAAGTCAATGATTACTTTCTATATTGACTTAATTATTCTTGATATTGATGTACTTGGAGTTGTTTCTTATTTGTGTTTTGTTTCTTTCTGCCTTTTTCTTTACCCTCTATTTAAAGGACATTTGGTAACAGGAAATACCTTTATAAATAAATAAATAATTATAAATAATTATAAATAACTATTAATAACTATACATAACTATAAATATTTTTTTTTGTTTGTTTGTTTTTTCCTCTTTGTGTGTCTCTTTTGGGTTTGTCTTGTTTTGTTTGTATTTTGTGTTTTTGGGGTTGTACAGTCTGGAAAAGTATGTGTATGTAGAGAAGATAAATGTAGAGAAAAGAGCATATACATATTGGTAAAAAACGATGTAATTGTTTGACCACAGGAAGAACAGTGCTCCTGTAAAGGTGAAGCTGATGTGTGTAAATAAACAATCAAATCAAATCAAGTCACTTTGAAGATGAGGGCTGCCATCTCACTGCTGCTGCTGGAGCTCCATGTGTGGAGCTCAGACTCGGAACACCCAGGCTGAAGTTCAGACAGAGAGCCAGAGCACTGGGGCTGCTGCTGCTGCTGAAGTCTCTACCCAGCTGGACATCTATGCTGAGCTCAAGGAACTCATAGACATGGTGGTGGAGTTGAGGGTGCTGCTGACTGTCACTCAGAGTGAACTACAGAACACCAAAGCAGAAAGGAAGACTGAGGTGGAGAGTTTGAAGAAAGAAAATGCAGAACTGGAGACCAGACTGGCAGCCACTGTGACTGAAGTAGAGGACCTGAAGATGGACAGTGCAGCACATGAGCAGGAGCTGGCTGCTCTGAAGACCAGACTGGCTGCTAGTGAAACTGGGATAGACGACCTGAAGGTGGAAAATGCAGCACAAGAGGCAGAGCTGACAGCAGACTGGCAGCCACTGAGACTGAAGTAGAGAATCTGGAGAAAGAGATTAAAGCAGCACCCAAGGTGGCATTCTCAGCAGGTCTGACTAACTCAGGATTCATAGAATCTGGGAATACTGACTTGAACTTGGTCTTCAGTAAAGTCATCACCAATGTTGGCCAGGCCTACAACAGTGGCTCGGGCTTCTTCGCAGCTCCAGTCAGGGGAGTCTACTACTTCAGGTTCATTGTCAGGGATGATCTAGCCTCACGCAGCATGAATATCCGAATGTTTAAGAATGGACAGGGGCTCATGTGGCTAACTGACTATGACACTGATGGACGTCCTTCCTATCTGTCCAGTGGTCTGACTCTGCAGCTGGAGGTGGGAGATGAAGTTAACATGGTACTCCCAGCAGGCAGCAGGCTCTATGATAATTCTGATAATCACTGCACCTTAAGTGGCTTCCTGCTCTTCCCTCTCTGAACAGAAGAAGATCACCATGATCACTCACCGTTCATGTTGGTGGGCAATTTGATGTGAAATAGAATAGAAAATGTAAATCATTATAATGGCCAAATAAATCACTCTTTAACTGCAGATCTGTTGGGTCATCATTGCACATACACCACTAGTAGTAACAACTCTGGGATCAGTGACATGTGTCCTTGCTATTACAAGGTTGAGGAGAACGGACTTAGTAAAAACAATGTTTCAGTCTCCAAAACATTGCTTTTATAAAATGTATCGTCTTGAAGAAAAACATTTCTTTTGTATCTATTTGAATAATTTTGTCAAAGATAGACAGATGACCTATTATGGACTACTCAGAGGAAGTTTATTTTCGCAGCCCAATACAGCACAGTGCAGGCCTCACACTCCACACTCCACACACAGGAGTGATAAATGTCTCCATCAAAGACACACCTAACACCCCCCCTTCATATCCTTCCCTGACCATCCCCACCCTCAAAGAAGAGAATAGAATAGATCTTTATTGACACTGTCACAGGTACAATGACATTTAAAATGCTCACCAGTCAGTGCATCATTCATTACATCTAAGGAAAATAACTTAAGTGCTGCAGTTACAAAAACACTATTACTACATACATATACATATATACAACAAATACATATTTATGAGATAAGCATGAACTATGAGCATGGGACAGTCACTGTCCTACAGTCAGCTGATCTAGTGTCACCCCAGCAAAAGGGACCAGAGGGAGGAGGAAGAAGCTCCCTGACTTCTCTGTGTGTCACCAAAGCATTTCACCACCATCATCTACAACTACACACCAGAGGGGGCTCACTATGCTTCAACCCCACTGCTGTGTGTGTGTGTGTGTGTATGTATGTGTGTGTGTGTGTGTGTGTGTGTGTGTGTGTGTGTGTGTGTGTATGTGTGAGTGTGTCTGTGTCTGTGTCTGTGTGTGTGTGTTTCAGGAAGAGACTCTCTCTCTCTCCGTCTCTCCCTGTCTCTCTTTCTCTGTCTCTCTCTCTCTCTCTCTCTCCGTCTCTCTGTCTGTCTCCCTGTCTCTCTTTCTCTGTCTCTGTCTCTCTCTCTCTTTCTGTCTCTGTCTCTCTCTCTCTCTTTCCCACTTCAGCTTCAGCACATGGGGGTGAAATGAGGACATGAAGCCCCACCAGTCCCACCTGATGGGTAACAGCTGAACACAGTTGCTGAACAATAGCTGAACACACAGACATGTTCTGGAAAAAGCATATAGAGTACAGTATATCTGATCAGCGTCCCTGGACTTAAAGTCACCACAAAAGTCCTTACATAATTCCTAGGGTATAAAAAGAGGGTGATCGCAGATGTGGTAAATGTCCTTGCAGTAGAATGAAGCACAAAAGTGTAAAAACACACACTTGGGACGAGAGGACAGGTTAGGCGAGTCACGCTCTCACACATGTGACAGCGACGGAGGACACTCCTTGTCGGGGATTCCACGTCACAGACTCAAAGTCACAGACACTACTGCTGCACCTACTTCTACTATCTGTCTTACTGCTACAGCCACTACTACTGCGAGTGACAGACGGGGTGTTGTTAAAGGTAAGATCAGTGTAAAGAGGTTTTGCGAAGCAAATTCTGAGTTTAGCTTATAAATATTAAACTATAGTGTGTGTTAGAAAAGTGTGTAGCAGCTCTCTATTGTACTGCACTACAGTGTTGTGGAGATTGACAGGTGCATCACTTCATCTCTTGTGCATGTAGACTATCGAGTGTGTGGCAGAGAGAGAGACTGATGATGCACTGGGTCCCGTGCTTAGCATAGCTGAAACACAGCTGCATAACAGTATAGGTGTGGTAAAGGTGTAAGCAGGGGTGTAGTGGTAAAAAAAGAGGTGGGTTAACTATAAAATTTTGCGATCGGGGGACCACGACGTTGTAAGGGCCAATTCATAGTCGAACGCAAGCATAACGCAAGGATGCTACGATGCGCATTGCATGAAACAACTTTTCTGACACATAGGAGTGTGTGTGTATGACAGAGTGTTTGTGAATGTGTGTGTACTTGTGTGTGAATGCATGTATGTATGTTTGTGTGTGACAAGGGTTCCCTGAGGTCTCTACTCTGTATCATTCATAAAACGAGATACACAATACGTATGTTTGAGGTTTATTAAATCTTAATAAAGAGAAAAATAATGTCAGTGAAAGAATGGCAAATGTTTATTGTGTTTAAGAAATCTAAATAAAGAGAGAAAAATAACGACTCTGTAAGAATGGCAAATTAGGGTAGACTGAGTACAGAGTACAGTTGAGACATCTTTAATATCTTACATGCGCAACATGCAACTGCGCTGATTTTTGCTCTGCACATGCGTATTGACGTCCTCCTTCAGCATGGGAAATTTGAACTTTGTCTGAAGCTGCGCTACGAAGTTATCGGCAAAAGTTTTTTTTTGCAGGCAAGATTTTGACTTTTCCATTTCTCTTCCGCAATGAATATATTCCGATCTCCTTGTGACTCCTAAATGAAAGTTGCATACGTGCAAACGTTGATTTCTGCTCTAAAAATAGACATATTGTACGGCATAGTTGCATTGAAGGACATTACACAATACTGTGCAATGTGCGAAGTGGTCATCGGGGTACAGTTGAGACACAATGAACTCCATTGCTTTAAATGTTACGGGCTTGTCCATTATTATTATTATATTACTATTAATTTGTTTATTATTTGTTGCACTTGATATTAGTCTGGCATTTCAAAGTAGGCTATGAAACAAAATATGTTAATGAAATAAAAAATGGACATTTGTTGTTTTTAAAACTCCTTTTAACACGATACCATAAATAACAATGATTAATAGACATATGCGTTATAGTATGTGACATTTTAAACTCAATACATAAGAAAGACACATGAAACAAAATTATTTTAATGTTCAAATGAAATAAAAATAAAACCATTGCATTTGCAAAGACTCACTTGTCATATTTCCATTGTTTTCCTATGGTGTCTCAACTGTACTCGCGACTGTCTCAATTGTACCCCTGCGATTTTGAGCGAGGGTACAGTTGAGACAAAAGTGCACCTTTTTTGTTTAATCAATTGTATAAAAATTAAACAGCTTAGATATAAAATTCCTTGGTTACAAATCAGCACACACCTTGAATATATGTTATGTGTCAAACAAAATTGTTTTTGGTGTCCTTTAATAGTCTAATTTGAGTGTGGAAGGTGAAAAAAACTAAAAGTGTACTCAACTGTACTCAGTCTCCCCTACACATACTTACAGGTAGGCCTACACAACACAAAACTGCAGGAGCAGTCCAAACAAAACAAAGAACAATATCAAATAATCATTAAAGCACTGAACTTAACTTTGTAGCTACCCATAATAATAATGTCATTCACAACAGTGCCCACAGAGCCTCTTTGTCTGTTGCCATTGTCCATTTGCCTTCTCAATTTTCCTCCCTTTTCTCCTCTTGTAGTTGACCCTGTTTCATCCTCTCTTTGCCCTATTTTCTTCCTCTCACTCTCTCCCCCTTCTGTCTCTCCTCCTGCTGTTTCTCCTGGGCCTGCAACACTGTCTGTCTCTCCACCACCATCTGTAAAATTAAATTAAAAAGTTAAAGAAATAACGGAAAAGCTTTATTAATATCTGTATAAAACAAGAGACATGCGTGCGTAAACTGTATGTAGAGGTGGATAAACTATGCTTGGACGTGCGTAAACTATATTTAGAGGTTCATAAACGCTATTTCCTAAAATCTGGAGGTGGGTAAACGGCGTTTATGTGCGTTTACCCACCACTACATCCCTGGGTGTAAGTATAGAGCACATTTTTAATCCGGTGTGTTCGACAGTTTAGAGAGGCTGCACCTTTCCCTTAGCCTGCCATGTAAATGCCACATAGAGAACAAATAAATTACTTATTTTATTACTATGAAGAAATGTATCAAAATGTATCAATTTTATATATTTAGTGACATTTTCATTGACATTCATTTTGACTACTTTTTTGTAAGATCTCTTTCTGTGATATGAGAAACTCAGAACCTATATTGTAATTTGTGATTAACAGTGACTTTGAAGATGAGGGCTGCCATCTCACTGCTGGTGCTGCTGTTCTCTATGCGTGTAGCTCAGACTTGGAGCACCCAGACTGAAGTTCAGACAGAGAGCCAGAGCACTGGGGCTGCTGCTGCTGAAGTCTATACCCAGCTGGACGTCTCTGCTGAGCTCAAGGAACTCAGAGACATGGTGGTGGAGCTGAGGGTACAACTGACTGCCAACCAGAATGAGCTACAGAACACCAAAGCAGAAATGAAGACTGAGGTGGAGAATTTGAAGAAGGAAAATGCAGCACAAGACACAGAGCTGACAGCAGTGAAGACCAGACTGGCTGCTAGTGAAGCTGAAGTGATGAATCTGAGGAAGGAAACTGCAGCACAGTCAGCTGATCTGAGGTCAGTTGCTGAGAGACTGGCAGCCACTGAGACTGACATGGAGCATGTGAAGAAAGACACTGCAGCACCACACACAGACCTGACCACTATGAAGACTGAAGTGATGAACCTGACCAAGCAAAATGCAGCACAAGAGACCAGACTGGCAGCCACTGTGACTGAAGAAGAGGACCTGAAGATGGACAGTGCAGCACATGAGCAGGAGCTGGCTGCTCTGAAGACCAGACTGGCTGCTAGTGAAACTGGGATAGACGACCTGAAGGTGGAAAATGCAGCACAAGAGGCAGAGCTGACAGCAGTGAAGACCAGACTGGCAGCCACTGAGACTGAAGTAGAAAATCTGAAGAAAGAGATTAAAGCAGCACCCAAGGTGGCATTCTCAGCAGGCCTGACTGACTCAGGTAATGTAAAGTCTGGGAGTCAAAACTTAAACTTGGTCTTCAATAGAGTCATCACCAATGTTGGCCAGGCCTACAGCAGTGTGTCAGGCTTCTTCACAGCTCCAGTCAGGGGGGTCTACTACTTCAGATTCACTGTCATGGATAGACTATTCAGCCGCAGCATGGCTATCAACATGTATAAGAATAGACAGCAGCTCATGTGGCTGTTTAAGTCTGACGATAATGGAAATTACTCCTATCTGTCCAGTGGTCTGACTCTGCAGCTGGAGGTGGGAGATAAAGTTAACATGGTACTCCCAGCAGGCTACAGGCTCTCTGATTATTCTAGTAATTACTGCACCTTCAGTGGCTTCCTGCTCTTCCCTCTCTGAACAGAAGAAAATCACCATGATCACTCACCATTCATGTTGGTGGGCAATTTGATGTGAAATAGAATAGAAAATGTAAATCATGATCATGGTCAAATAAATCACTCTTTTATTGCAGATCTGTTGGGTCATCATTGCACATACACCACTAATAAAAGCTCTGGGATCAGTTGGTATTCATGAACACATACATGAACTGAGTAACAATATTAAATAGTTGAAAATAAATACTCAAGATCACTAAGTTGAGGATAACGAAATTAGTTAAAACAATTTTATTTTTTGTATCCATTCCAATAATGTAGTCATAGATAGATAGATAGATAGATAGATAGATAGATAGATAGATAGATAGATAGATAGATAGATAGATAGCCTTTTATTGTTTATTTAGTGGAAAATGGGTTTGACAGCCCAATACAGCACATTATCTATCCTGAAGCAGCCTGCATATCAGGGTATTGGACACGGACAGGGGCTCATGTGGCTAGGTGAGTATGACACTGATGGACTACACTCCTATCTGTCCAGTGGTCTGACTCTGCAGCTGGAGGTGGGAGATGAAGTTAACATGGCACTCCCAGCAGGCTACAGGCTCTTTGACAGTTTAAATAATCACAGCACCTTCAGTGGCTTCCTGCTCTTCCCTCTCTGAACACAAGAAGAAAATCACCATGACCACTATATTTTGGTGGGCAATTTCTTGTGAAATGATAGATGATTGAAATCATTATAATGACCACATAAATCACTCTTAAAGTGCAGATCTGTGGGGTTATCATTGCACATACACCACTAGTAGCAACAACTCTGTAATCAGTGACATGTGCCTTTGCTATCCATGAACACATACATGAACTGAGCAGCAGTAGGAAATAGTGGAAAATGAATACCCAAAACCACAAGGTTGAGCATAATGAAATTAGTTAAAATAACTTTTGCATGTTCAAAACTTTTCTTTCATAAAATGTGTCTTCTTGAAAAAAAGACATTTCTATGAGGCCCCAATATTTTTATATTTAGGTGAGTATGACAGTGATGGACAACCCTCCTATCTGTCCAGTGGTGTGACTCTGCAGCTGGAGGTGGGAGAGGAAGTTGCACCTTCGGTGGCTTCCTGCTCTTCCCTCTCTGAACGGAGAAAACAGCTCACCATGGTGTGGTCAGATAATAAATAATGTGCTTCATGTTTATGAATAAATAAAGCACTTTTAAATGCACATCGCTGTGTGGTAATACTTCACAATGATTAGTCTGTGCTTAAACTGACATCTACCCTTTCTGGGTTTTGACAAATATGAACATCAGCAAAAGAGTTTGTGTGGTCCACCCACTATTGTGTCATTGAAAGTGTCTCTGTGTTACTCCAGATAGTTTGCCAATAAAAGTGAGTGTGAAAGAGAGAGAGGGCCTGAAAGAGAGATGCATGAACGACAATGGGAAAGGGAAGTGAGAGTGAGAGATAGAGAAAGGGAGAAAGAGAGAGGGGGAGAAAAAATGCAAAAAAGACAACGTGTGTGTGTGTGTGTGTGTGTGTGTGTGTGTGTGTGTGTGTGTGTGTGTCTGTGTGTGTGTCTGTGTCTGTGTCTGTGTGATTCTATGAGAGAGTCAATGACAAAGAGAGAGAGGAGACAGGGAGGGAGAGAAAAGTGAGAGACAGTCAGACAGACAGACAGACACACACACACACACAGACAGAGAGAGAAAGACAAAGTGAGAGAGGAGAGAGGGAGGGAGAAAGGGAGAAAGAGAGAGAGAAAGAGAGGGGGGGGTGAAACGGTGATACAGAGGAAGAGAGTTGGGGAGAGAGAGAGAGGAAGGGAGAGAGAAATAAGGGATGAAAAAAACATACAAACAGAGAAAAAGGGGAAAGAGTGGGACAGAGAGGAAAACATAGAAACTGTTTCATAAAGAAGTAAATATCTTTATTATTACATGATGTACTACTGATATAGTTTCATTAGGGGGTTAATATCTTTATTATTACATGATATACTACTGATATAGTTTCATTAGGGGGTAAATATCTTTATTATTACATGATGTACTACTGATATAGTCTCATTAGGGGGTAAATATCTTCATTATTACATGATATACTACTGATATAGTTTCATTAGGGGGTAAATATCTTTATTATTACATGATATACTACTGATATAGTTTCATTAGGGGGTAAATATCTTTATTATTACATGATATACTACTGATATAGTTTCATTAAGGGGTAAATATCTTTATTATTACATGATATACTACTGATATAGTTTCATTAGGGGGTAAATATCTTTATTATTACATGATATACTACTGATGTAGTTTCATTAGGGGGTAAATATCTTTATTATTACATGATATACTACTGATATAGTTTCATTAGGGGGTAAAGAGAAAGAGAGAAAGAGAGAGAGAGGGAGAATGAGGGTACAGACATACAGATATACAGTAGGCCCACATCCCCAGATATACAGTATACACATGTGTGTGTGTGTATGTGTGTGTGTGTGTGTGTGTGTGTGTGTGTGTGTGTCAACATGGCGGCTGGAGCAAACGCCACACCACTGTAAATCGCACGCACCCGTCATGACTCCTGGCGATAACGCAATCAAGATCCAAAAAAAAACTGTGTGTGTGTGTATGTTTGTGTGTGTGTGTGTGTGTGCGTGTGTGTGTGTGTGTGTGTTAGTGTGTGTCTAACTCCAGGTAAGAGCTCTGTATGGCAGTAGGCCAGGCCCCTGGTTACAGAGTGGGACAAGCCACAGCAGCTGACCCAATCACCAGTCTGCAGACTCAGGTACCAACACAGAGAACCCTGAGAGAGAGAGAGAGAGAGAGAGAGAGAGAGAGAGAGAGAGAGAGAGAGAGAGAGAGAGAGAGAGACAGAGAGAGAGAGAGAGAGAGAGAGAGAATGGGACAGAGAGACAGACAGACAGACAGACAGACAGACAGACAGACAGACAGAGAAAAGGAGAGAGCGAGAGAGAGCAAGAGAGAGGGAGAGACAGAGAGAAGGGGAGAGACAGAGAGAGACAGAGAGAAGGAGAGAGAGAGACAGAGAGAGAGATAGAGAGAGAGAGAGGGAGAGAGATGGAGAGAGAGAGAGAGAGGGAGAGAGATGGAGAGAGAGAGGGAGAGGGAGAGAGAGAGAGAGGGGGAAGGAGAGAGAGAGACAGGGAGAGAGATAGAGAGAGAGAGGGAGAGAGAGAGAGAGACATGGGGGGCAGAAAGGGGGAGAAAGTGCACACACACACACACACACACACACACACACACACACACACACACACACAGGGGCACACAGGTGAGCAGCTGGGTGTGTGTGTGTGTGTGTGTGGCCCGAAGTACCTTGCAGTCAGTGTGTGCAGCCTTAGAGGTTTTTAACCCTTTTCTCTTTGGTTTAAAATGTATATTCTGAAGTGTTGCCGTAACAATTAAACTCATTTAGTTTTTAACTCTCTGACCCAAACCAATGAGGAGTGAAATGAGGACATGAAGCCCCACCAGTCCCACCTGATGGGTAACAGGTTTGTGCTTTCCCACAACACTGATAGCTGAACATACACACATGTCCTGGAAAAATGACATCAAATACAGTCTATCTGATCAGCGTCCCTGGACTTAAAGTCACCCCAAACATCTTTACATAATTCCTAAGGTATAAAAAGAGGGTGATCGCAGACTCAAAGTCACAGACACTACTGCTGCACCTACTTCTACTATTAGTATTACTGCTACAGCCACTACTACTGCGAGTGACAGACGGGGTGTTCTTAAAGGTAAGATCAGTGTTCAGTTTAAAGGTTTTGTAATGTGAATTACGGGTTTTGTTTAGAAAAATTAAACTATATAGATTACATGTCAGGAAAGTGTTACTGTACAATGTCAGAAACTGCAGCTCTCTATTGTACTGCACTACAGTGTTGTGGAGATTGACAGGTGCATCACTTCATCTCTTGTGCATGTAGACTATTGAGTGTGTGGCAGAGAGAGAGACTGATGATGCACTGGGTCCCGTGCTTAGCATAGCTGAAACACAGCTGCGTAACAGTATAGGTGTGGTAAAGGTATAAGTATAGAGAACATTTTTAATCCAGTGTGTTTGACAGTTCAGAGAGGCTGAACCTTTCCCTTAGCCTGCAGTGTAATTGCCACATAGAGAAAAAATGCAAAAAAGACAACGTATGTGTGTGTGTGTGTGTGTGTGTGTGTGTTGCTATGAAAGGGTTAAGCACAGAGAGAGAGAGAAGAGAGGGATGAAGAGAGACAGAGAGTGAGACAGACATATAGACAGACAGAGACAGGCACACAAAGACAAAGAGAGAGAGAAGAGAGGGATGAAGAGAGACAGAGAGTGAGACAGACAGATGGACAGACAGAGACAGACACACAAAGACAAAGGGAGAGAGGAGAGAGGGAGGGAGAGATACAGAGAAAGACACTCAGATAGAGACAGAGAGAAAAATACAACGTAAGAGGAGACAGGGAGGGAGGGACAAATAGAGAGAAAGGAGGGAAAGAGGGATGAAAGGGTGATACAGAGGGAGACAGTTGGGGAGAGAGAAAGGAAGGGAGAGAGAAAAAAGGGATGAAAAAACATACAAACAGAGAAAAATGGAGAGAGTAGGACAGAGAGGAAAACATAGAAACTGTTTCATAAGGAAGTAAATATCTTAATTATTACATGATATAATACTGATATAGTTTCATTAGGGGGTAAATATCTTTATTGTTACATGATATACTACTGATATAGTTTCATTAGGGGGTAAATATCTTCATTATTACATGATATACTACTGATATAGTTTCATTAGGGGGTAAATATCTTTATTATTACATGATATACTACTGATATAGTTTCATTAGGGGTTAAATATCTTTATTATTACATGATATACTACTGATATAGTTTCATAAGGGGTTAAATATCTTTACTATTACACAATACACTACTGATATAGTTTCATTAGGGGGTAAATATCTTCATTATTACATGATATACTACTGATATAGTTTCATTAGGGGGTAAATATCTTAATTATTACATGATATATACTACTGATATAGTTTCATTAGGGGTTAAATATCTTTATTATTACATGATATACTACTGATATAATACTGTATAATAACATTCATCATCATAATCACACAAATCAATGAAGGTGAGGCTGAGAGAGAGAGAAAAGAGGAAAGGGAAGGAAAGGCAGAGGAGGAAGAGAGGGAAAAGAAGAGAAGGAGTGAGAGAAGGAGAGAGAGAGAATAAGGGTACACACAGATATACAGTACACACCCATGTGTGTGCGTGTGTGTGTGTGTGTGTGTGTGTGTGTGTGTGTGTGTGTGTGTGTGTGTGTTACCTCCACGAAAGAGCTCTGTATGGCAGTAGGCCAGGCCCCTGGTCACAGAGTGGGACAAGCGACAGCAGCTGACCCAGTCACCAGTCTGCAGACTCAGGTACCGACACAGAGAACCCTGACAGAGAGAGAGAGAGAGAGAGAGGGAGAGAGAGAGGGAGGGAGAGAGAGACAGACAGACAGACAGAGAGAGAGAGAAAAGTAGAGAGTGAGAGACAGAGAGAGAGATAGAGAGAGATAGGGAGAGAGGGAAGGAGAGAGTGTGAGAGAGATGGGGGGGGGCAGAACGAGGGAGAAAGTGAATAAGTGCACATACAAACACAAAAACATACACACAGATGAACACACTCAAACACACACACACACACAAAGACACACACACACAGGGGCACACAGGTGAGGAGATGGGTATGTGTGTGTGTGTGTGTGTGTGTGTGTGTGTGTGTGTGTGTGGCCCGAAGTGGCCCGAAGTACCTTGCAGTCAGTGTGTGCAGCCCTAGAGATCTTTAACCCTTTCCTCTTTGGTTTAAAATGTATATTCTGAAGTGTTGCCGTAACAATTAAACTCATTTAGTTTCTAACTGTCTGACCCAAACTAATGAGGAGTGAAATGAGGACATGAAGCCCCACCAGTCCCACCTGATGGGTAACAGGTTTGTGCTTTCCCACAACACTGATAGCTGAACATGCAAATAAAGCAAATCAACGACAGTATATTTGATCAGCGTCCCTGGACTTAAGGTCACCGCAAACGTCCTTACATAATTCCTAGGGTATAAAAGGAGGGTGATCGCAGACTCAAAGTCACAGACACTACTGCTGCACCTACTTCTACTATTAGTATTACTGCTACAGCCACTACTACTGCGAGTGACACACGGGGTGTTCTTAAAGGTAAGACCAGTGTTCAGTTTAGAGATTTTGTAATGTGAATTATGGGTTTTGTTTAGAAAAATTAAACTATATAGATTACATGTCAGGAAAGTGTTACTGTACAATGTCAGAAACTGCAGCTCTCTATTGTACTGCACTACAGTGTTGTGGAGATTGACAGGTGCATCACTTCATCTCTTGTGCATGTAGACTATTGAGTGTGTGGCAGAGAGAGAGACTGATGATGCACTGGGTCCCGTGCTTAGCATAGCTGAAACACAGCTGCATAAGGACATAAAATATAGAGATTTCTAACTGCCATGTGTGTGACAGTTCAGAGAGGCTGGGCCTTTCCTTTTGCTGCCAGTGTCCATGCCCTTCATCACAGCACATACAATAATGGTTCTTGTTTTTAATCACTCAAGGCATAGCTGTGTATCTGTGTTGTGGTACAGATCATGATGTTTGTTACTGTTTTTAATCACTCCAAGGAGTACATCACATCTGCTCTGATTAAACTTTACGAACATCTAGAACCCTGATTAAGAGCCACACCCATTTATCAATCACTACCCAATCTAATCCCCTAATTATTACCACCCTGACACCTCCCTCCAATCAAAACCCACCACACACTGATTGACATGATGATTCTAGATTAGACACAGGAGTGAGAGGGAAACAACACTCACACACACAGACACAGACACACACACACACACACACACACACACACACACACACACACACACACACACACACACACACACACACACACACACAGGGAGAACAGAGGGGAAAACAGGATACTGTTATATTAAAAGGCAGGCAGCTTTGGTGCTACTATATATACAGTATGTCACAAAAGTGAGTACACCCCTAACATTTTTGTACTTTTTTATTATATCTTTCCATGGGAAATGTCTAAAGATATAATACTTTTCTACAACGTAAAGTAGGCAGTGTTCAGCTTAAATAACAGTGCAAATTTGCTGTTCCCTCAAAATAACTCAACACACAACCATTAATGTCTAAACAACTGGCAACAATAGTTGCCAATTAGCCATTTTTCCTCCCTGGTGTCATGTGATCCATTAGTGTTACAAGGTCTCAGGTGTAAATGGGTAGAAGTTGTGTTAGATTTGGTGTTATCACTCTCATACTCTCTCATACTGGTCATTGGAAGTTTAACATGGCACCTCATGGAAAAGAACTCTCTGAAGATTTAAAAAAGAAAATTGTTGCTTTACATGAAGATGGCCTAGGTTATAAGAAGCTTGCCAACACCCTGAAACTGGGCTGCAGCACAGTGGCCAAGACCATACAGCGCGTCAAGAGGACAGGCTCTACTAAGAACAAACCTCGCCATGGTTGACCAAAGAAGTTGAGTGCATGTGGTCAGCATTATATCTGGAGGCTGTGTCTTCAAAATAAGCGTAGGAGTGCTTCCAACATTGCTGCAGAGATTGAAGGGGTAGGGGGACCGCCTGTCAGTGCACAGACCATACGCTGCACACTGCATCAAACTGGTCTGCATGGCTCCGCCCAGAAGGAAGCCTCTTCTGAAGATGATGCACAAGACAGCCCGCAAACAGTTTGCTGAAGACAAACAGACTAAGGGCATGGATTACTGGAACCATGTCCTGTGGTCTGATGAGACCAAAATAAATGTATTTGGTTCAGATGGTGTCAGGTGTGTGTGGCGGCAACCAGATGAGGATTACAAAGACAACTGTGCCCTGCTAACAGTCAAGCATGGTGGAGGAAGTGTCATGGTTTGGGGCTGTATGAGTGCTGCCGGCACTGGGGACCTACACTTCATTAAGGGAACCATGAATGCCAATATGTACTGTGACATACTGAAGCAGAGCATGATGCCCCCCCTTTGAAACTGGGCCGCAGGGCAGTATTTCAACATGGTAACGACCCCAAGCACACCTCCAAGATGACCACGCCTTGGGTGAGGGTGAAGGTGATGGACTGGCCTAGCATGTCCCAAGACCTAAACCTAATTCAGCATCTCTGGGGCATCCTCAAATGGAAGGTGGAGAAGCTGAAGGTCTCAAGCTCAAGGTCAGCTTGATGTCATCATGTAGGAGTGGAAGAGGATTCCAGTGACAACTTGTGACACTCTACTGAACTCCATGCCCAAGAGAGTTAAGGCAGTGCTGGGAAATAATGGTGGCCACACAAAATGTTGACACTTTGGGCACAATTTGGAGTATTCACTTTTGTTACCAGGGGTTTAGGCATTAATGGTTGTGTGATTAATTATTTTGAGTTATTTTGAGGGAACAGCAAATTTGCACTGTTACATAAGCTGTACACTGCCTACCTTACGTTGTAGAAAAGTATTATATCTTCAGACTTCTCCCATGGAAAGATATAATAAAAAAGTACAAAAATGTTAGGGGTGTACTCACTTTGGTGACATACTGTATATATATATATATACTCACATCCTGTTATATCATTTTTGTTTAACAGTGACTTTGAAGATGAGGGCTGCCATCTCACTGCTGGTGCTGCTGTTCTCCATGTGTGGAGCTCAGACTCGGAGCACCCAGACTAAAGTTCAGGCAGAGAGCCAGAGTACTGGGGCTGCTGCTGCTGCTGCTGCTGAAGTCTCTACCCAGCTGGACATCTATGCTGAACTCAAGGAACTCAGAGACATGGTGCAGAAACAAGAAGTCATGTTGGTGGAGCTGAGGATACAACTGACTGTTGCCCAGAATGAGCTACAGAACACCAAAGCAGAAATGAAGACTGAGGTGGAGAATTTGAAGAAGGAAAATACAGCACAAGAAGCAGAGCTGGCAGCAGTGAAGACCAGACTGGCTGCTAGTGAAACTGGGATAGACGACCTGAAGGTGGAAAATGCAGCACGAGAGACAGAGTTGGCGGTACTGAAGACCAGACTGGCTGCTAGTGAAACTGGGATAGACGACATGAAGGTGGAAAATGCAGCACAAGCAGCAGAGCTGACAGCAGTGAAGACCAGACTGGCTGCTAGTGAAGCTGAAGTGATTGATCTGAAGAAGGAAACTGCAGCACAGTCAGCTGATCTGAGGTCAGTTGCTAGGAGACTGGCAGCCACTGAGACTGACATGGAGCAGGTAAAGAAAGACACTGCAGCACAACACACAGACCTGACCACTATGAAGATCGAAGTGATGAACCTGACCAAGGAAAATGCACAACAAGAGACCAGACTGGCAGCCACTGAAATTGACATAGAGGACCTGAAGATGGACAGTGCAGCACATGAGCAGGAGCTGGCTGCTCTGAAGACCAGACTGGCTGCTAGTGAAACTGGGATAGACGACCTAAAGGTGGAAAATGCAGCACAAGAGGCAGAGCTGACAGCAGTGAAGACCAGACTGGCTGTTAGTGAAGCTGAAGTGATGAATCTGAAGAATGAATCTGCAGCACTAGAGACAAAACTGGCTGCCACTGTGACTGAAGTAGATGACCTGAAGGTGGCAAATGAAGCAACGGAGATTGATGTAGAAGACCTGAAGTTGGACAGTGCAGCACATGAGCAGGAGCTGGCTTCTCTGAAGACCAGACTGGCTGCTAGTGAAACTGGAATAGACGACATGAAGGTGGAAAATGCAGCACAAGAGGCAGAGCTGACAGCAGTGAAGACCAAACTGGCTGCTAGTGAAGCTGAAGTGATCGATCTGAAGAAGGAAACTGCAGCACAGTCATCTGATCTGAGGTCAGTTGCTGAGAGACTGGCAGCCACTGAGACTGACATGGAGCATGTGAAGAATGACACTGCAGCACAACACACAGACTTGACCACTATGAAGACTGAGGTGATGAACCTGAACAAGGAAAATGCAGAACAAGAGACCAGACTGGCTGCCACTGACACTGAGGTAGAGGACCTGAAGATGGACAGTGCAGCACATGAGCAGGAGCTGGCTGCTCTGAAGACCAGACTGGCTGCTAGTGAAACTGGGATAGACGACCTGAAGGTGAAAAATGCAGCACAAGAGGCAGAGCTGACAGCAGTGAAGACCAGAATGGATTTCAGTGAAGCTGAAGTGATGAATCTGAAGAATGAAACTGCAGCACTAGAGACAAAACTGGCTGCCACTGAGACTGAAGTAGATGACCTAAAGATGACAAATGAAGCCACTGAGATTGATGTAGAAGACCTGAAGATGGAAAATGCAGCACAAGAGACAGAGTTGGCAGTACTAAACACCAGACTGGTTGCTAGTGAAGCTGAAGTGATTTATCTGAAGAAAGAAACTGCAGCACAGTCAGCTGATCTGAGGTCAGTTGCTGAGAGACTGGCAGCCACTGAGACTGACATGGAGCAGGTGAAGAACGACACTGCAGCACAACACACAGACCTGACCACTATGAAGACCGAAGTGATGAACCTGACCAAGGAAAATGCAGCACAAGAGACCAGATTGGCAGCCACTGAGATTGATGTAGAGGACCTGAAGATGGACAGTGCAGCACATGAACAGGAGCTGGCTGCTCTGAAGACTAGACTGGCTGCTAGTGAAACTGGGATAGACGACCTGAAGGTGGAAAATGCAGCACAAGAGGCAGAGCTGACAGCAGTGAAGACCAGACTGGCTGCTAGTGAAGCTGAAGTGATGGATCTGAAGAAGGAAACTGCAGCACAGTCAGCTGATCTGAGGTCAGTTGCTGAGAGACTGGCAGCCACTGAGACTGACATGGAGCAGGTGAAGAACGACACTGCAGCACAACACACAGACCTGACCACTATGAAGACTGAAGTGATGAACCTGACCAAGGAAAATGCAGAACAAGAGAGCAGACTGGCTGCCACTGAGACTGGGGTAGAGGACCTGAAGATGGACAGTGCAGCACATGAGCAGGAGCTGGCTGCTCTGAAGACTAGACTGGCTGCTAGTGAAACTGGGATAGACGACCTGAAGGTGGAAAATGCAGCACAAGAGGCAGAGCTGACAGCAGTGAAGACCAGAATGGATTTCAGTGAAGCTGAAGTGATGAATCTGAAGAATGAAACTGCAGCACTAGAGACAAAACTGGCTGCCACTGAGACTGAAGTAGATGACCTAAAGATGACAAATGAAGCCAGTGAGATTGATGTAGAAGACCTGAAGATGGAAAATGCAGCACAAGAGACAGAGTTGGCAGTACTAAAGACCAGACTGGTTGCTAGTGAAGCTGAAGTGATTTATCTGAAGAAAGAAACTGCAGCACAGTCAGCTGATCTGAGGTCAGTTGCTGAGAGACTGGCAGCCACTGAGACTGACATGGAGCATGTGAAGAATGACACTGCAGCACAACACACAGACCTGACAACTATGAAGACCGAAGTGATGAACCTGACCAAGGAAAATGCAGCACAAGAGACCAGATTGGCAGCCACTGAGATTGATGTAGAGGACCTGAAGATGGACAGTGCAGCACATGAGCAGGAGCTGGCTGCTCTGAAGACTAGACTGGCTGCTAGTGAAACTGGGATAGATGACCTGAAGGTGGAAAATGCAGCACAAGAGGCAGAGCTGACAGCAGTGAAGACCAGACTGGCTGCTAGTGAAGCTGAAGTGATGGATCTGAAGAAGGAAACTGCAGCACAGTCAGCTGATCTGAGGTCAGTTGCTGAGAGACTGGCAGCCACTCAGACTGACATGGAGCAGGTGAAGAATGACACTGCAGCACAACACACAGACCTGACCACTATGAAGACAGAGGTGATGAACCTGACCAAGGAAAATGCAGCACAAGAGAGCAGACTGGCTGCCACTGAGACTGAAGTAGAGGACCTGAAGATGGACAGTGCAGCACATGAGCAGGAGCTGGCTGCTCTGAAGACTAGACTGGCTGCTAGTGAAACTGGGATAGACGACCTGAAGGTGGAAAATGCAGCACAAGAGGCAGAGCTGACAGCAGTGAAGACCAGACTGGCAGCCACTGAGACTGAAGTAGAGAATCTGGAGGAAGAGATTAAAGCAGCACCCAAGGTGGCATTCTCAGCAGGTCTGACTAACTCAGGTTACATAGAGTCTGGGAGTCATGACTTGGACTTGATCTTCAATAGAGTCATCACCAATGTTGGACAGTCCTACAACAATTGGTCAGGCTTCTTCACAGCTCCAGTCAGGGGAGTCTACTACTTCAGATTTACTGTCGCAGATATACTAAAGTCACGCACCATGGATATCATGATGTTCAAGAATGGGGAGAAGCTCATGCATATGTTTGAGTCTGACACTGATGGAAAGCACTCTTATCTGTCCAGTGGTCTGACTCTGCAGCTGGAGGTGGGAGATGAAGTTAACATGGTACTCCCAGCAGGCTACAGGCTCTATGATGATTCTAATAATCACTGCACCTTCAGTGGCTTCCTGCTCTTCCCTCTCTGAACAGAAGAAAATCACCATGATCACTCACCATTCATTTTGTTGGGCAATTTGATGTGAAACAGAATAGAAAATGTAAATCATGATCATGGTCAAATAAATCACTCTTTTATTGCAGATCTGTTGGGTCATCATTGCACATACACCACTAGTTTAAACACCTGGGATCAGTTGCTATTCATGAACACATACATGTAACGGAACTGAGTAACAATATTAAATAGTGAAAAATGAATACTCAAGATCACAAAGTTGAGGATATTAAAATTAGTTAAAACAAATTTTATTTTTTGAGCATTTGATAATTTGTTTTACTACTCATTAAATTGTCATTAAGTGCCAAGATACTTTCACACCACAAACACCAACATGAAGGTGTTATTGCATATATTAAACACCATCATGAATGCGACTTTTTCTGTCGTTACACCATCATGAATGCGTCGTAATCATTTTCTTTGAACCCAAGTAAAGTGGATCACTTTTGACTTTTCATTAATATGTCATTAATTGTCACGACACTGCAATATCACAAATACCAACATGACAGTGTTACTGCCCACTTTAACACCATCATGAATATGACATCCCCTGTCATTACACCATCATGAATGTGTCTTAAACATTTTCCTTCATCTAAAAGTAAAGTGTAACATGTTTTACTACTCATTAAAATGTCATTAAGTGCCAAGATACTTTCACACCACAAACACCAACATGAAGGTGTTATTGCATATATTAAACACCATCATGAATGTGACTTTCTCTGTCGTTACACCATCATGAATGCATCGTAATCATTTTCTTTGAACCCAAGTAAAGTGGAACACTTAACTTTTCATTAATACACCATCATGAATGTGTCATTACACCATCATGAATGTCT
>CM059269.1:2995892-2998392 GCA_030347295.1 Setipinna tenuifilis
GTATAGCGCTAAAGCTCCTCAGCATGACAGATGCTTCTAGTTTCCAAAACAACACAATATTGTAAACTAAATGTTTAGATTATTTATAGTATTTACGTTTTGTGTGTATGACCTAAAACAAACATATCAAAGGGATGTGTTTGTGGGATAAACTGATTCTGTTTCAGTGAAATCACCAACAGATTTGGAGTTTAAAACGGTGGAGTTTAGGACCCAGCAGGCGAACAATGTGAGAATCACATGACGGTCATTTTCAAAGCAAAGTCGCTTCGTGACAGCTAAACTAACGGAGAAAGAAGCTCGTTCGGTAACATTGTAGTCAGGGACACTATGAAGTGCATTATAATTGGTTGGGTAATTTGAATTTTGAGCTGTAACAAGAGATAGCTGTAGGAAGTCCACATCAGAGACCTGTCATTGTATGAACATAATGGAAAATTGAACAGCAGCTTTTAAGTGCCATCTGAAGTAACATGAGTTCAAAAGTTTTTTTGGCTGTCCTTTGGCTAGCATCCGTCCACCTGGCCAGTCAAACAGTAGTGGTAAGTAGCTACCTGTCTTTCGTATATCAAACCAAATAAGCAGCATTGCAATGCAGTGCGAATTATTCTCTAACTTATTCAGCATGAGTAAGCGTTAACCTTCGTTATGTGTACCAGCAATACTGGAAGAAGATAGACTTCACTATTTAATGACTCAATGTAGGTGTTGTGCTGTACAAAGTGTATGCGACCTACATTGTTCTACAAACCCGGTGGGTTGAAGGTGTTACAAGGTGTACGAGGAGAGCAGTGTGCGTTCAGCCGAGTTGGCACATAGTTCCTGATTGTCTTCTTCTTCTTCTTTTTTTTTTCAATCAGGGATCAGAGTCGCGGTCCTTTTCAATTGACTACAAGAACAACTGCTTCCTGAAAGATGGCAAGCCGTTTCAGTACGTCTCCGGTAGCATCCACTACTCTCGCATCCCGCGGTACTACTGGAAGGACCGCCTACTCAAGATGTACATGGCTGGACTGAACGCCATTCAAGTGTAAGTTCAGTGACCCAGTGAGCAGAATAGCCTATTACAGCGGTGGTGAAGGTGCGCTAAGGTGCCACAACCAGAATAAAGTTAGTTATCCTGACGAAGCGTGTCTGAGCGTGCGCAATTTTATATATATCGCTATAAGCTGCCCCAAGGTGTGGTGGTGCGTGTTTACAGACCTGTCATGTGTGCGCAGGTGGATGTTTGGCTTCTCCAGCAGCCACGCAGGCAAACCACCCTGAGAGGAGAACGAGAGGGGGGGGGGGTATAAGACAGAGAGGGAGAGCGAGAGAAAGAAAGAAAGAAAGAGAGAGGGAGAGACAGATAGAGATGAAGAAGACATCCCCACGCGTGACCGTGTAGGTTTGGCCTCTGTTACAGATACGTGCCCTGGAACTTCCACGAGCCCGTGCGGGGAGTGTACAGCTTCCAGGGGGACCGGGACCTGGAGCACTTCCTGGGTCTCGCCAACCAGACCGGCCTGCTGGTGATCCTGCGTCCTGGCCCCTACATCTGCGCAGAATGGGAGATGGTGAGCAGTGTGTGTGTGTGTGTGTGTGTGTGTGTGTGTGTGTCTACTGTGCATGCGTGTGTGTATGTGTGTGTACCGTGTCTGTGTGTGTGTGTGTGTGTGTATCACCTGTGGCAAAGTGGTGTGCTTCACCAGGCGTGTGTGTGTGTCATGGGTGTGTGTGTAGCATGAGTGGCAAAGTGGTGTGCGTGTGTCTGTGTGTCTGTGTGCCTGCGTGCGTGCCTGTGTGCCTGCGTGTGTGCCTGCGTGTGTGTGTGCACATCACATAACTGAGGTCTTTGGGAGCCCAACTCTAACTGCTCCCAGGGTGGTGGAGGTTTTCACACTGTCTCTCATTCTTTGTCTCTGTCTATCTCTCTCTCTCTCTCTGTCTCTTTGTGCGTGCGTGTGTGTCTGTGTGCGTGCGTGTCTGTGTGTGTGTGTGTATGTGCGTGTGTGTGTGTGCGTGTGTGTGTGGGAGCCTAACCCTAACTGCTCCCAGGGTGGTGGAGGGCTAGTGGCCCCCTGCCCTGTAGGGCCCTATGTGTAGGTTTTTATATGTCAGTGTAGGGCCCTATGTGTAGGTTATTATGTGAATGTATGTGAGTGCAGGGCCCTATGTATAGGTTATTATGTCGTGTAGGGCCCTATGTGTAGGTTATTATGTGGGTGTATGTGGGTGTAGGGCCCTATGTGTAGGTTATTATGTGGGTGTGTGGGGGTGTAGGGCCCTATGTATAGGTTATTATGTGGGTGTAGGGCCCTATGTATAGGTTATTATGTGGGTGTGTGGGGGTGTAGGGCCCTATGTATAGGTTATTATGTGGGTGTAGGGCCCTATGTATAGGTTATTATGTAGGTGTATGTGGGTGTAGGGCCCTATGTATAAGTTATTATGTGGGTGTATGTGGGTGTAGGGCCCTATGTATAGGTTATTATGTGGGTGTGTGTGGGTGTAGGGCCCT
>CM059269.1:3003392-3018392 GCA_030347295.1 Setipinna tenuifilis
CCAGTTCAATACCACATGTCAAAGCACCACACACCTTGCATCAACTAGTGAAATACCACACACTTCACACCACTCATCCACCAGTTCAATACCACATGACAAAACACCACACACCAGTTCAATACCACACCTCACACCACTCATCCACCAGTTCAATACCACGTGTCAAAACACCACACATGATCACCTCACAATCAACTCATCAACCAGTCCAGTAACACGGTCAAAAGACCATATATCCTCCAGGTTAAAACCCTGCACATCAGTAATCATTGCATGTCCTTAAGGCCAACGCCTCGGGCCAGTGTCTTACCTGCCTTCTCCTTACCTGATGGAATACTGTACCTGTGTTGCAGGTGAACTCCGAGTTCTACACGGGCTGGCTGGACCACTGGGGCGACTCGCACGCCTCCGTAGACTCCGACAGGGTCAGCAAGATGCTGGAGGAGATGCTGGCCATGGGGGCCAACGTCAACATGTAGGTGACCCCAAAAATACACGTCACCTCTAAACGTCAACATGTAGGTCTCCCCAAAATACGCATAACCTTTAAACGTCAACATATAAGTGACCCCAAAAATACACATCACCTCTTAACGTCAACATGTAGGTGACCCCAAAACTACACATAACCTCTTGACATCAACATGTAGGTCTCCCCAAAACTACACATCACCTCTAAACGTCAACATGTAGGTCACCCCAAAATGTGCATCACCTCTAAACGTCAGCATATAGGTGACCCCAAAAATACACATAACCTCTAAACATCAACATGTAAGTCACCCCAAAACTACACACCATCTCTAAACGTCAACATATAGGTGCCTATGCACTTCCTCTTGATTATTTTCTCCCTACAGTGCTGGTCTGGCTTTGCTTCTACTGCAGTGTAGTACACAGGGCTGGTCTAGCAGGCTACATGTTTTAGGGAGGGACTACAGTAAGTTGCTGTATTTCTGCCCGCAGGTACATGTTCGAGGGAGGAACTAACTTTGGCTACTGGAACGGTAAAGCTGTTCGATTTTCTGTGTTTGCTACTGAGAGATATGTAACATTGTCACCCTGGTGATTGATACTGTAGGTCATTTGTAGGTCATTCGTAGGTCATTTGTAGGTGATTCATACTGTAGGTCATCCATAGGTCATCCATAGGTCATTCATAGGTCATGCTACTGGGAAGTGCTCACTTTAGGTAATTTATTATGTCCGTCTTTTCTTGCAATTCCAAAGACTTTCACCACCACCATTATTACTTCTACTACTACTGCAACTACTACTACTAATACTATAACTAAAAATAATAATGCTAATAATAATGTTTACTTGTTGTAATGTCAATTGTTCTAGGTTTTAGGTGTGACATTTAGATAATTAAATAAAATTGACTAAAGTTGAGTCTTTCATTTTGTAAATCTGTCTCCATGAGACTATGTCTGTACTCACATGGGCTGTAAACAGAGTGGGAATTACCCCTCTATTACTAGGTGTTGATGGGGGGTACTGTACCCCCCAATTAGCCTGGTAAACCAGCCCCTCGTACGTCACTTCGTTCTGTACAGACGGTCTGGCACTGCTGTATTGAGAAGCTCTTTTCGTCCTGGAGGTGTGGACTCTGCTGAAATTTAAAATGCTTGGATCTGCCTTTACCCAAACGTTAACGCCTAATCGTGAACCCCGTGGGGAGTAGGACCATGACGTGCCTCCCACAAATGAACCTTCCTAAGCATTCTTCTTGCTCCGACTTTAATTCCTCGATATTCCAAAGCGTTGCCACAGCAGACTGAATGTCCTTGCTTACTTAGTTCTCCACTGCCATTGCCGATGTACATCCACAGATAGACTACAAACACACACACACACACACACACACACACACACGCACACACACACACACACTGCCATTGCCGATGTACATCCACAGATAGACTACAAACACACACACACACACACACACACACTGCCATTGCCGATCTACATCCACCGATAGACTACAAACACACACACACACACACACACACACACACACACACACACACACACACTGCCATTGCCGATCTACATCCACAGATAGACTACAAGTAAAATGTAGCACACCCAATGACGCCATCGCTCACAAACACTACCTCTGTCCGCTGATTGGCCCGGTAAGGTTTCTACCGGAGAAAGAGCTTCTCCGTACAGCAGTGCCAGACCCTGTGTACAGAACGAAGTGAAGTACGAGGAGCTGGTTTACCAGGCTACCCTCCAGTACCTCCTGTAATTGAGACTCTGGGCTATAACTGGGTTTGTTGGCAGGTGCGGATCACGACTCGAGGTACCGCTCGGTGGTCACGAGCTACGACTACAACGCCCCGCTCACCGAAGCAGGGGACCCCACCGACAAACTCCTGGCCATCAGAGAGGTCATCAGGAAGGTCAAAGAGCTCCCTCTTTAAAATCAATTATATACAGAAACAAACAACAAAATAAAGACTGATATTGTAGAGTACTGATGACCACCAGGTCATATATGTAATGCCCTAACCCAAAAGCCTAGAGGCATTAGTCTGAACTAACCAATATGGATGCTATTTGCGTATCATTAACAGTTGAGGTTAAGGTTTATTGTAGCCATTTTAACAACGTAGCCGTTACCGACACTGTGCAGAACGTAATGTGAATGTTAATGTAAAGGACATTTAAGTTGGCATGCTGGCAGAGTGTGTACAATATGTATTTGTGCTACACATACAAGGGGCGAATGACCTGGGATTGATGGCCAGATGTGTATTACATTTACCGCACTATACTATACTCATACTCTAATGTACTCTACTATACTACACTATACTATACTACACTACACTACACTACACTACATCAACTACACTATATTATACTACACTACACTACACTACACTACACTACATCAACTACACTATATTATACTACACTACACTACACTGTACTATACACAGCTATACTTTAGCACACTATGGTCAAGACCTAGATGTTAGTCTGTCAAGCTAACCAATCCAGTGTTCTGTTAATGGTCTTAGTAAAATCGCTTTGGTTAAGAGTCCGGCACTTAAAATTGATCTCAGATGCATTTAACATGTTGCTACTCTGAGTACTCCACCCATTTACTGTTTGCTAAAGCTGTCACAACTTTACAGTTAATTTCAAGCTCAGCACAAACTTGGCAGATTGATACACAAGGGTCACACGATCAGACAACAGGTACTACCTCCTAGGTGTGCAGGGATCCGAAGGTGTCTGTCTGCCACTCTAAAGAAGGCGTCCCGATGGGAAATGCAACTGTGCCATAGTATAATGTATGACACTGCACTGCTGCATAGAGACTTGTGTTTATTTGCTCCGTTGGTCCCCCAGTTTCGGGAGGTTCCTGAGGGCCCCATGCCTCCGGCCACCCCCAAGATGGAGTACGGCTTTGTCACGCTTCAGAGGGTACGTCTTTCTGACACCTATACTATAATACACTGTACTATGCTATGCTATGCTATGCTACACTACACTACACTACACTACACGGCTTTGTCACGCTTCAGAGGGTATGTCTTTCTGACACCTATACTATAATACACTGTACTATGCTATGCTATGCTATGCTAAACTACACTACACTGTACGATACTATACTATGCCGTACTGTACTCTGTACTGTACTATACTATACTATACTACACTACACTACACTACACGGCTTTGTCACAGGGTGCGTCCTTCTGACACCTATACTATAATACACTGTACTATACTATACTACACTGTACTATAATACACTTTACTGTACTATACTACACTACACTATACTACACGGCTTTGTCACACTTCCGAGAACTATAATGATAATGATAAATATAATGAAAACTCAAGTAGGTTTTTTATTGTTGTTTCAGCCAAATACATAGTACATAGTGAAACATGTTACCGGCAGTAAGGATGCTGATACTGTAGCTAGTTAGTGTAGTTATGTTATTGTGATGTTGCTTCTGTGTTATGTCGTTCTATTTCTAGTTGTCACTATTGTGATAGTTCTTGTTGTGAGTGGGTCTCAAGAGCTCAGCCACTACCCCAAATCACAAGAAGGAAACTGTTCATTTCTACACACGTGTCGTTTGGTCCCAGTATAATGCATGTTAATGTGTCTTGCTGTGTGTGTGTGTGTGTGTGTGTGTGTGTGTGTTAGGTGGGCAACGTGAGCGGCTTGTTGGACGTGTTGACCCCCCAGGGCCCTGTGCAGTCCCACTACCCCCTCACCTTCGAGGAGATAAAACACGTGAGGGCCCCCAAGACATTCAGATACATAAGACATATGGATACATGTAGATTGTGTCTGTATAAGTGTGTTATTTGTTGCCATATCCTATATCAACAATTGTCTATCGTCTGAAACTATTTGTTTGCTGCCGCTTTGACCAGGACTTTCTGGCAGAGGAGATGCATAGTTTCAATAGGACCTTTCCTGGCTAAATAAGGGTTAAATAAATTAAAAAAATGACCAGAGCTCTCGAGATAACCACAAGCTAACCCTCATTCAGAACCCCTTACGCATAATCAGAGATAACCACCAGCTAACCCTTATTCAGAACCCCCTTACGCATAACCAGAGATGGCCACCAGCTAGCCCTCATTCAGAACCCCTTATGCATAACCAGAGATGGCCACCAGCTAGCTAGATAACACACCTCATAACATCTTCAGACTACTGTGAAGGGCATGCTGGGAGGATGAAAGTTGTGAAGAATATTCCAGAATATCCATAGAGTGAGTCCATAGAATGTAATAAGTAATTTGTGGAATTTTAGAACTGTACATTGTTGTAGAGCGCATTCTTTTATAGAATGCTCAAAAATTCACCCCCTTAAAGGGGAAGACTGCCATATACCTCAGCCTGCATTCACCTGATGTCGTGTCTGACATGCTAATGTATGTTTCCCTTTAAAACCTGGTTACGGTGCCTTGACCAACTAATCATCCGTTAGTTTAGTCTGTACAAGGGGACACTGGAGTGACTGTAAGTCTGTTGAAACACTTAGTATTATGAATTTGTGCTGTTTAAGGAGTTGCATGTGTGCAAACGGACTGTTGAGAGGGTTAACCCTGGGTTTGTAATAGTTAGTATGTTAGTAGTACTGTACTGTTTGAAAAGTCAACTCTGTTTGCAACCCCTCATATAATGGATTTGTGCGGTTAAAGTAATTAACTGTATGTGAGATGACTGCTTTAGTATAATCCCCCAATGTTTGGCATTGTGTGAGGACTGACCTGTATGTAAACTGAGTGGTGTAGAGGGTACAGTAACCAATGTGTTTGTGACCCCCAGTATTATGGGTTTGTGCTGTATCGAACCAAACTGCCAAGGAACATTCCAGATGGCCAGCCTCTCATCTCGCCCCGAAACGGCATCCACGACCGCGCCTACGTGTCCGTCAATGGGGTACGCCGTTTCTTTTCGTATTGTTTGCAGAGCTGTTTTAGACGGACAGGGCAAGTAGGCCTGTGGGTGGGTAGCAAGCTGGCTAACCGCTAGCTAACCTGCTTTAATCATCCTCAGAGGGAGTCACACACACACACACACACACACACACACACACACACACACACACACACCATGAGCCACATGTGGCGTTTTCAAAAAAGAAGGAAAAAAAGAAAACACACACACAGTAAGTGTAATGTAATATTGTGTATACAAGTAAGTACCATAGAATAAAACAGAATAGAATACCTTTTATTGTCACTATACGCATGTATTACACACACACACACACACACACACACACACACACACACACACACACACACACACACACCATGTGCAGAGCTGGCGTTTTCAAAAAAGAAGGAAAAAAAGAAAACACACACATAGCAAGTGTAATGTAATATTGTGTATACAAGTAAGTACCATAGAATAAAACAGAATAGAATACCTTTTATTGTCACTATACGCATGTATTACACACACACACACACACACACACACACACACACACACACACACACACACACACACACCAAGAGCCACAGTTCAGTGTTCCTCAGTGATGATGAGCCCGACCCGGTGCGGTCGGATCCGGTCCGATCCTCAGGTGTACCAGGGCCTGCTGGAGAGGGACACAGCGCTGGTCATGAATGTCACGGGGCAGGAGGGCGACCAGCTCGACCTGCTGGTGGAGAACATGGGCCGGGTCAACTTCGGCAGCAAGATCCACGACAACAAGGTACGTTTGTGTAGACTGCATTACATTACATTATTACATGTGTGTGGATCACATTACATTACATCATCACATTTGTGTAGACTGCATTACATTACAATATTACATGTGTGAAGACCACATTACATTACAACATTATATTTGTGTGAATCACATTACATTACAATATCACATGTCTGTACACCGTATTACATTACATTATCACATTTGTGTGAATCACATTACATTACATCATCACATTTGTGTAGATCACATTACATTACATTATTACATTTGTGTAGACTGCATTACATTACAATATTATATGTGTGTGGATCACATTACATTACATCATCACATTTGTGTACACTGCATTACATTGCAATATTACATGTGTGTAGACCGCAATACATTACATCACATTTGTGTGGATCACATTACATTACATCATCACATTTGTATAAACAACATTACATTACAATATTACATTTGTGTAGACCACATTACATTACATTATTACATTTGTGTGGACTGCATTACATTACATCATCACATTTCTGTGGACTGCATTACATTACATTATTACATTTGTGTGGACTGCATTACATTACATTAGCACATTTAGCACAAACATAGTCTCAAAATCACATTTTGTTACTCCCCTTATCAGTAGTTGCATTGAAATCCCAGCTTTTTCAAAAGTGAATAAACCAGCAAAGTCTCAAACTAAAAGCATTTTAGAATCCAGAATTTCAAATCACGAATCCAAACTAATGAATTACATTTTCTCAGTGTCTGAATTTTGTGACCATGCCCGTTTTTTCCTGCGGACTCCTCATATGTGATGTAAGTGTAAATCTGATCTCCCATTGGCCGGCTGGCACAGGGCATCCTCGGCGAGCTCATCCTGGGCAGCAACGTGCTTACCGATTGGCTGATCTTCCCCGTGGATCTCGACGGCGCCATCTCACGTGGCTGGCCCCACTCGGGGGGACGTGATTGGCTGCCACGGCCCCCGGGGGCGGGGCAAGGGGAGGGGGCGGGACCAGTGGTGTACAAGGGGACCCTCCCCCCCAACGGCCTCGCCTGGGACACCTACATCAAACTCATTGGCTGGACCAAGGTGAACACACACACACACACACACACACACACACACACACACACCACTTTCAAACTCATTGGCTGGACCAAGGTAAACCTACATCAAACTCATTGGCTGGACCAAGGTGAACACACACACACACACACACACACACACCGCTTTCAAACTCATTGGCTGGACCAAGGTGAACACACACACACACACACACACACACACACCGCTTTCAAACTCATCGGCTGGACCAAGGATCAACACACACACACACACACACACACATAGACACACACCTACATCAAACTCATTGGCTGGACCAAGGTCAGAGAGGACAGGACAACACACACTCTCACAGGAGATGGAGCAGAGTCCGGAGGTGCTGTTTAGGTTAGATTCATCTGAAAGCGTTACCACATATATACAGTATAGGGCTTTCACACACTACAGACACATACTACATAGTTTATCAGTCACGTATGCTGACATTAACACTACAGACACTAGTACATAGTTTAGGAGTCACATATGCTGACATTAACGCTAACAGCTCCAGCAAGACTTTGGATTCAGTCTTGTTATGTAGTCCCGGCGTAAGAGAGACATGACATTAAAGGGGTCTTTCCGTCAAAAAACACAATTAGTAGCTCTATTTACAATGTGGTGGGTCACAACAAGCAGTATATGCACGCAGCATTCCAAGACGTGAAATTCGACCCTCATGGTTTTACTGGTCATTGAAGGGTCGAGCTAACCAAAATGAGCGGATCAGAGCATGCTAAACCTATCTACGTCACTAGGTCGTAAGCCCCGCCCAGAGCCATGTATGGCAAGCCCACATCCCAAAGGATTGGTGGACAGAAGCTAGGTGAGCGAAAGACAGCGAATTTGCCCAATCAGAGGTGCCTTATTGACACGTCATGGATATTCACGAGGGACACCGTAAAAACCAGTCGTTCAACCACTAGACCTGTTATAGCTTACAGAAAACAGCGTCAAACAAGAGATCTAGGACATAATTTTTCACAGAAATGACGCACAATGCATTCAACCATAGTGGCGACACAGAAATATGAATAAAAATAACGATGGAAGTTCCCCTTTAAGTCTAATACTGTATTTGTGTGAGAAGGCAACATTCACAATTAATTAATAAAAAGCTCAGTGCTGCCACGAACAGGAGTGTGTCCCTCAGCATTTGAGGGCCTCAACTGGGACACACACACACACACACACACACACACTAAGCCTGGTTGACACTGATAAGGTTTGTCTCACTCCCCTCTATCTCCCTGTTGCAGTTGTGTCATAAAAGCGTCGCATTGCGTTGCGTTGCATAAAAGCAAAACAAGAATGATCTCGGTGAAGAGTGAAGGGAAGGTCCCCTGTCCCATGTTTATTGTTAAAGTGTGTAATGAGTGTGGATGTGAGTCTTGTTTGTGTGTGTGTAAAGTGTGTAGTGTGTGTGTGTGTGTGTGTGTGTAAAGTGTGTAATGAGTGTGGGTGTGTGTGTGTGTGTGTATGTGTGTGTGTCTGCAGGGTCAGGTGTGTATTTGATATTGGCATATGTGTCTGATGGTTGTGTGTGTGTGTGTCTGTGTCTGTGTGTGTGTGTGTGTAATGAGTGGATGTGTGTGTGTGTGTGTAATGAGTAGATGTGTGTGTGTGTGTGTGTGTGTGTGTGTAAAGTGTGTAATGAGTGTGGATGTGTGTCTTCTGTGTGCGGGTGTGCCCGTATGTGTTTCGTGTGTGTGTCTGTTTGTATGGGTGAATTTCATATCAGCATGTGTGTGATGGTTGTGTGTGGGTGTGTGTGTGTCTGCAGGGTCAGGTGTGTATTTGATACTGGCATATGTGTCTGATGGTTTTGTGTGTGTGTGTGTGTGTGTGTGTGTGTGTGTGTCTGCAGGGTCAGGTGTGTATTTGATACTGGCATATGTGTCTGATGGTTTTGTGTGTGTGTGTGTGTGTGTGTCTGCAGGGTCAGGTGTGTATTTGATATTGGCATATGTGTCTAATGGCTGTGTGTGTGTGTGTGTGTGCACCTGCAGGGTCAGGTGTGTATTTGATATTGGCATATGTGTCTAATGGCTGTGTGTGTGTGTGTGTGTGTCTCTGCAGGGTCAGGTGTGGGTCAACGGAGTGAATCTGGGCCGGTACTGGCCCGTGCGTGGGCCGCAACAGACGCTGTACGTGCCGGGCCCTCTGCTGAGCCCCACCCAGCCCAACAACATCACCCTGCTGGAGCTGGAGAGGGCACCCACACACACACACACACACACACGCGTGCTCTTCATGGACCGGCCACAGCTTAACGTCACCGCGGGGAGATCATAAATAAACACACACACACACACACACACACACGCACACGCCTGCTCATCATAAACATGTACATGCAGGCACACACCCACAAATCAAAAACACACACACACACACACACACACACACACACACATCTTCATGAACCATCCACAACTTGCCACCACTGCAGGGAAACACACACACACACACACACACACACACACACACTTACTCACTCTTTATGGACTGCCTGCAATTCAGCACCACTGTCTGTAGCTCTTGACCGACTCACCCTGACCACCAGCTGCAGGACTTCACAGGGCAAACCACCAAAAAGCCCTGCCTGTGTGTGTGTGTGTGCGCATGTGTGTCCTGCCTGCCCAAACTGCACATTTAAATCGGCACAGTCCATCAAGGAAGCTGTACAAAGCTGTGTGTGTACGAAGAGATTTTATTTTATTTTTTCATTATTTTCATTTTTGTAGCCAGTCCATCATCCAGACGCATTTCAACATTTCATGCAGCTTTGACAGGAGTTTGTGTAAACATGGTGAGAGATGTGTGAAAAAATTAATAGGTGCGTGGACCCAAAAAAAGCTGTTCAAAAGTAAGAGCAGGTTCGCACACTGAAAAAGACACAAGGAGTTCTGTTTTATTTGTGTCTGAGAGCAGAGTAGAGCAGACGTTTCAGGGTTCTGCCTCCATCAGTGCTCTCTGTGCTTCAGGTACATTTCCCACTGCATTAAAAGAACAGCACTCAAGCGCAGAAGTGACCAATCCCCACCAGCTATTTAAAGTGAAGCCAGGAGGGGGCAGGGCTTATCTGCTGATTATGCATGTTGAACTCAATTGCGTTGGAGTTAACCAAGATGGTGGACATGGCCAGAGAAGCCAAACCCCGCCCCCCTTGGCTTCCCTTCCAATAGCTGGCAGGGATTGGTCATGCCCCGCCCCCCTGTCTCACTTCCAATAGCTGGCCTGGATTGGTCATGCCCCGCCCCCTGCCTCACTTCCAATAGCTGGCCTGGATTGGTTTCGCCACCTCCAGTTCAGATACTACCTTCCATGGCACTGACAATCTGAGATTTTGATTTGACCAAAACGGTGCCATGATTGGGCTTCAGCTGGCCGAGACGGCCAACACCCCCTGGGTTACTCAGGGTTCAGTTGCTCACACACCTCAGGGACGTGACTTTGGGCTCCTTTTAATCAACTGGCTGGCTGAGAGGCTGGCTCAAAGCAATGCATTCTGGGCTTGCAATGGTGACGTTTTTGGTCAATCTCGTCCAAACTGTCACCGTACTGTACCTACGCAAATCGTATGGTGACATTCGGATGAGATTGTCCACAAACATCACTGTCGGTTTTTAAACAAGGCCTTTAACAGGCGCTGTGTTTCGAGACACAGCCCCTGAGGTGAACAGGAGGAGCACTGGTTAGCTCGTGTTATGGCAGCTCGAGTCAGCTACCCCTTAGCCACCTCCACATTTCCACCACAGTGGTCCCTCATGTCGAGGTATTGTTGCCTAGAAACCCAGGTGATGGATATTCACATGGACTGAAGACCAAAGTTAAGCTTAGACTCCCAAAGTAACACGATTTTAGTAAATTAGCATAGTTGCCGTCTTCCTCAGAGCTACATAAACGGATATAGACCCACATCTAGCCTCTGGGTGCAACAGGTCTCAGTCTGACTTCCCGACTACTAGCCTAGCTTACCAACATTTGCTGGACGTAGCCTATAGCCTTAACACTAACCGCTGTGGGGGTCTGTCTAGCAATGAGGCATGTCTGTCTAGGTTGTGGGAATCCGCAACTTGCCACCCCTGCAGGGAAACACACACACACACACACACACACTCTCTCTCTCTCTCTCTCTCTCACACACACTTGCTCACTCTTCATGGACTGCCTATTAAGCTTAGACCCCAAAGTAACATACCAGGATTTTAGTAAGTCAGCATAGTTGTGGGAATGCTATACGTCTTCTGACCCAACTCTGCGGGAGACAGACTAAGCTAAACTGCCCAAAAATGTGGTGTGTTTCCATGAGCGTGTGCTACACACGTAGACATGTGCAGGTGTGTGAGTGTCATGAGTTCCTGTACACAGGAAGTGATGTCAGCATGCTAGAACTCTGCTGGTCAACTGTTGATGATGATGATGATGATGATGATGATAATAATAATGATGCCATTTGCTGTGATTCTCTTTACTCTGAAGACAAATATAATGATTGTGTAAATATATTTTTAATTTGAAATAAAAAAAAAAAACGGCATTTGAAATATGTTCCTGTTCTCTGCATTAAATCACATTGTCTTTTCAATAAAATAACATCTGCACCAGACAGATACACAAAATGTATTTTTAAGTCTGCTGCACACACACACCAAGGTAAGACACACTCACTGTAGTGTGTGTGTGTGTGTGTGTGTGTGTGTGTGTTAGTTCCAGTCATTCAGTACACTTCCTCACTCTGATACAATAGGTGTATACTGTCGTAGGAAGTCTGTATGTGAAATGGTGCAGTCTGTTAACTGGTCAAACAAGACCTAAAGTCTGCAAGTGAGATGGTGAGGGGAGGGTTGGAGAGTCAAACCTGAAGAAGACGCAGTGCTGTTGAAACGTCAGTCGTGTTGTTAATGCACCATTAAAAACATTAGAAACGGAGTGCTCCGGTCTTGCTCCTTAATCCAGAATGTCTCAAAACCCCCAAACTCCAGCACAGCCCCACACAGCTCCGCCTACACTACAGAGAGTGTGTGTGTGTGTGTGTGTGTGTTTGCCTACACTACACAAAGTCCAATTGATGTGTCCAGGTCCAGAGGCTGCAGGGATGAGGTCAGCTGTGTGACCCCTCTGAGGGTGAAGTGTTGGTGTGAAGCATACAGTCAATGGGGTGAAGAGTCACGGCTTTCCGGTGGGGTTCTTGGCTTAGTAGTGGCCAGAGAGAGAGAGAGAGAGAGAGAGAGAGAGAGAGACAGGGAGAGAGACAGGGTGAGGGAGAGGGAGAGGGAGTGAGAGGGACACAGCAGCCATAGTCGGGATCCCGACACAGCAGCCATAGTCACTTGTGTAACCCCTCTGAGGGTCAAAGGTTGAAGGTGAAGGTGAGGACTCATGGCTTTCCTGTGGTGCTGATGGCCTACTGTTGGGCTTTGGGAGATCTGACCTGAAACACCCCTTTTAGGGTCAGGGGTGAAAGGTTATGATGTTCGTCCTGTATGCTTCTTGGCATGGTAGTGGCCCTGGACACACCACAAGGAGACAGCAGCAGAGGCGGCAGGGGTGAGGTCACCTGTGCACCCTCATTGAGGGTCAGGGGTCAAGGGTGAAGGGTCATGGCCTTCCTGTGGCCTTTTGGTGGGCCTGGTCACAGCAGCATGAGGTCACATGTGCACCCCCCCTTTGGGGGTCAGAGTTGAAGGGTCATGAGCGGCACCAGAGATGGCAAGGATGAGGTCACCTTTTTAAGGGTCAGGGGTCGAGGGGTGAAGGGTCATGGCCTTCCTGTGGGGTTGTTGGCCCTGCGGTGCACCCGGCCACAGCACCAGAGACGACAGGGATGAGGTCAGCTGTGTGCCCCCATTGATGGTCAGGGGTCAGAAGGTCAAGGGGTGAAGGGTCATGGCTTTCCTGAGGGGTTGTTGGCCTTGCGGTGGGTCTGCAGGCAGCGTGGGGAGCAGAAGGAGAACTCCAGGTAGTGGAAGGGCACCTTCCCCAGTAGAGACTCACCACACAGCCAGCAGCGCCTGGGTCAGAACACACAGCACACACACACGTACACGAGCCCACACACACACGCCGCAAACACAGTTAGCACACACACGCTCACCACACTACCAGTCCACACGCACATCAAACTCAACTTAAGGAGTGAACCAGTAAAAACAAGTAAGTTTTACCCAAGTCTACTGTATAAATCTGTGAGGGGTTCTTAGCTTTCATCAGGATAAAGATACCCTTCAGGTACAGACATCAATGGAAAAGATCTTACATTGAAACTAATCCCCCCCCCCCCCCCCCCCCCCCTTCACAATCCACGTACCAGCACATAACATCAATGTGTTTACATGTTGGTTATGCAGCAATAATTATGCAGAAATATGACTTGTTATAGCAAGCTGCCTGTGGTGCAGGGGGTACTGGGTAGCACATAGACTGAGTTTGGGGGTACACAAGAGTCAAACTTTGGGGAATCCCTGCTCTACGTGTACATATGTAAAAAAGAACATCCCACACACTATCTTATCCACCAGCAAACTTTAATAGGTTACCACGTTTCGGTCATCAGTTGTAGCCTATTAAAGTTTGCTGGTGGATAAGATAGTGTGCGGGATGTTCTTTTTTACAAATTGACAGCCTTACTGGGATGTTATCCTACGCACCTGTCAAAATTAGAGAGGCGTGCAAAAGCGCTTTTATGAACTCTACGTGTGCATATGAAGTGTGGGGAAAACGGGGAGTCTTACTGGGCGTTGGCGATGGGCACCCCTGTAGACACCATCTGCTCTGCCAGCCTCTTCTCCGCTGCCAGCGCCCTCTGTGACATCACAGAACAACAGTCACATGGTACCAAGGCAACAATGCACCAACCAATCAGATGACAGATCCCACTCGAGTTCGACCAATGGGTGCTGCACTGATATCCAACAATTATTTTAAAGGAAAGGCCTAGGTGATACTGGAAAAACGGTTCGGTTCGAGGAAGCTATAGTTCAAAATCCAAACCCCTTTCCTCAGACCCCTCCCAACAAAGTCACGCGTCCAGAGTACGGGAACGCACAATGATGGGACAAACGGCAGTTGAGTTTAACAGATAATACATATCACCATTTAATCATACGGAACGAAACGGGCCGCTTGAAATTATTGGATAGTGTGTTTCAGTGTCCTGTCGGCAGTAAAGGTTGACTGACTAAACCTCTTGCCACGGTGTAGCCAGAAATCATGAAATGGGTGGGTCCAGAAAAAAAATAATAAATCAGGTAGGCCAACCCAAAAACCATTGGTTATTTTTTATTACCAAAACAGTCAATCAGACCTTTAGAGCCTTCTGATTGGGTGGGCACAAGCCCAGCCCAGCCCAACGAATGGCTCAACTATGCCCCGCCCCTTGCTCTGAAAGGGAGGGTCAGTTCTGAATACCCAGAATGCTTTGCGGGCGATGCGTCACCTTCTCTCGGTCGCTGAGGGCAGCGAAGCGCCTCCTCTCCTCCTTCTCCATCTCTTCTTTCCTCTTCACCTCCCTCTGCTCCCTCTCTCGCTGCTTCTTGGCCGACTTCAGAGCCTTCTTCTTCTCCGCCTTCTTGGCCTCGATCTCTGCAGTCAATGGCCCCGGCACCTACACACACACACACACACACACACACACACACACACACACACACGAAA
>CM059269.1:3033392-3045892 GCA_030347295.1 Setipinna tenuifilis
GGTGTGTGTGTGTGTGTGTGTGTCCAGAGGTACTAGACTATACGTCGCTTTCGTGACGTGGCGTGTTATGATTTGCTCTTGAAAGTGACAGCTGATTCACTCGTGCTTTCACACATGAAAGTTCAGTCCAAAACAGTCAATAGCTCAGAAATGTAAAAATATGAATGGTTAAATGTAGGCCTATTTGTAAACCCAGTCTACCCCAAAAAGAGCTTATTGATCATCATCAAATCTGTAAACGTAAAGATGAGTGGTATATGCTGTACAATTCTGCATGTCAAACAATAGATCGTATTTCATGTGTGTTTTTGATATGCACGTGAAACCAGAGCAAACAGAATTTATGTTTGACAGAATCTCCCCGTTGCCCTTATCAACAGTTATTTTTTTCAAACACGAACCGGTAGATCGCAGATTTTAGATCATTTCAGGTGTAAGTAGATTCATGTTTGCTGATACATAAACAGCAAACGCTCTCTCTTTTTTGATACTGTTAGTGAAATTAAAAAATAGGCTTAAGGCTACGTCCTTAGCAGAATACCCTAGCCTGCTGGATCATTCAAAATCCTTGCTGACATAACACCATACGAGGCCTTCTTTATTCTTTGAGGAATTCAAACTGTCGATAGCTCACATTCAGGACCTCGTCAGATTTCCAAGGCAGCAACTACAGGGAAAAAGTGAGAAACTGTTTGGTGTTGTCAGCCAAGATCAAAGCTGGTCTGCACCATAGGTCTTGATAATTATGGCTAGGGTATTAACTAGGCCTACATGCTTTTTAGCCCTAACAACGTTGGAATAAGTAGCTTAATTGTAGGCATACAGCATGGCAATAGAACAAGATTAAAACAAACTTGTTATTATTATTATTATTATTATTATTATTATTATTATTATTATTATTATTGTTGTTGTTGTTCAGTTATTCATCATTTAGGCCTATTTTATTTTTTTCCCTCACATTCATTCCCATACACACACATGATTTTTTTTTTTTCATTTATTCATTTGGAAGTTAGTCATGACAGTAGTTAAATGACTGAGTACCCTACATCAGTCTGAGAACCCTGTGTGTCCCCCATCCCACTGGTGCGTCAGCTTGTGCCCATCTGTACAGGGGGTTATTATGCTTGCTGTGTCGGAGCTGTGGCAGTTCTCAGAGCAGCCTCAGTCGTTTCGCATCCTGAAGCCATGGTGGGACGTCCTCACCGACCTCCTCTCCTTCACCATGATCACCATAGCAGTGTTTGGCTCCACCGTCCAGGTCGGTGTACAACAGCATCTTCCACTTCCTTCTTCCTTCTGCCTCAGCAAACTAGGGCTCTTTTGTCATGTTCAGCATTCAGGAAGATGGTGAAGCGTGTCTGTGACTGTGAGTGTGTCTGATTTGTGTGTGTGGGTGTGTGTCTGATTTGTGTGTGTGTGTGTGTGTGCTTGTGTGCCTGCATGTATACTGTATATGTACCAGTTTTTACATAGAATTCTTTGAAGTAAAACAAGCCATGTAATGACATTTTTAACTATTTAATGTCAAATACGCAAATACCAGTTACCTGAGATGGATGTAATATGCTGTTATTTCGCATCACGTAGCCCATGTTGTTGGGGAAAGTCTGTGAAAATAGTCTTCCAACAATCTGGGATCTGACCAACTTTTTTTTTTTAACTATGTTGTTGTGTTTTCAGATAATGGAAGAACGAATGTTCTGTCTTCCCCGGAGAGGCCAGACATGTGCCCAGCTCTATAAGGAAACACACATTTTTTCAAATCAGTCTGAGAGTGCCGTAATAAACAACCTGGACCTTGTTCAGTACAAGTTCATTAATCAGTTATGCTACCAGATCTCACTGCACTGGTTTCCCAAGTGCTTCCCATACTTGGCTCTCGTGCACACGATTGTCTTCATGTTGTGCAGCAACTTCTGGTTCAAGTTTCCCAGTTCCAGCTCCAAAATCGAGCACTTCACCTGCATTTTGGCAAAGTGCTTCGACTCTCCTTGGACAACCCGAGCGCTCTCTGAGGTTTCTGGTGAGCAAACCGAGGAACTGAAGGCCCCCACAGAGAGCCACACCGAGAGCACCCTGTTCCTCGCTTCCCAGCCCTGCAAGATGGTGGTGGACAAACCAGAGGCGGGCAGCGTCCTGGACAGGAAGGAGTGTGAGCAGGCCAAGGCGCTGTTCGAGCGGATCAAGAAGTTCAGGCTGCACGTGGAGGAAGGCAACCTGCTGTACAGAACGTACGTTCACCAGGCCATCGCCAAGGTGCTGATGGTCATCCTCATCGCGGCATACAACAGTGCCCTTGTCCACAAGATACAGGTCATAAACACCTGCACAGTGGAGGCCCACGGCATCACGGGGTACGGCCAGTTTTGCTGCATTCACACCATGGCGTACTTGTTTACCAACCTCACCTACTGCTACCTCTGCTGCATAGTACTGTATGGGCTGAGCTGCTTGTACACTATCTTCTGGCTCTTCCACCGCCCCCTCAAAGAGTACTCCTTTGATTATATGCGAAAGGAGTCCGGAGTCAGCGACATCCCGGACGTGAAGAACGACTTCGCCTTCATGCTGCACTTGGCGGACCAGTACGACCCGCTGTACGCCACGCGCTTCGCCATCTTCCTGTCCAAGGCCAGCGAGAGCAAGCTGCAGCAGCTCAACCTGAACCACGCGTGGCCGACCAACAAGCTTCGCAGCCGCCTGCAGGCCAACAGCAGTGGCCGCCTGGAGCTCCACCTCTTTATGCTTCCTGGCCTGCCCGACACTGTCTTTGATCTGTTCGAGCTGCAGTCCCTCAAGCTGGAGTTGATCAGCTATGCCACCATCCCGGCAAAAGTGGAACAGCTGAATGAGCTGGAGGAGCTGTCTCTCCACAGATGCTCGCTGAAGGTCAACGATGTAGCCCTGTCCTTTCTGAAGGCCAGGCTGAAGGTTTTGCGGGTGAGGTTTCTGGATGCTGACGAGCTGCCCCATTGGCTGTACGTGCTGAAGAACCTGGAGGAGCTCCATCTCATTGGCTCCCTGAGCGCTTCAAAAAACATCACCCTGGAGTCACTACGGGAGCTGAGGTCACTGAAGATGCTGTCGCTCAGCAGTAACATCAGCAAAATCCCTCAAGCCATCACCGATGTGTCCGGCCACCTGCAGCACCTGTGCATCAACAACGACGGCACCCACCTGCTGATGCTGAACAGCCTTAAGAAGATGGTGAACCTCACCAGGGTGCAGCTGGTGCACTGTGGCCTCGAGTGCATCCCACATGCCATCTTCAGTCTGGTCAATCTGCAGAAGCTGGACCTGCGTGAGAACAAGCTGTGCTGTGTCCAGGAAATCGTCAGCTTCCAGCACCTGCCCCGGTTCACCTGCCTGAAGCTGTGGCACAACAGCATCAACCAGATCCCTGAGGACATCAAGAAGCTGGCCAACCTGGAGCGGCTCTACTTCTCCTACAACAAGATCAAGACGCTGCCCGTTCAGCTGTTCCTCTGCAGCCGGCTATGCTGCTTAGACCTTTCCCACAACAAGGTCAGCGTTGTCCCGCCGGAGATCAGGCTGCTGCAGAGCCTGGAGTACCTCTCGCTCGCCTTCAATGAGATAGAGGCCATTCCTGACGAGCTCTTCTCACTCAGGAAGCTGAGGACTCTCAAGCTGAGCAACAACATGCTGTCTGTGCTCTCGTCAAAGATCTCCAATCTGACGCTACTGACTAGCCTTGAGCTGAAGGGGAACTACTTCCTGGCCCTGCCGTGTGAACTGGCCGCCTGTCACTCCCTGAAGCAAGCCAGCTTGGTGGTGGAGAGTGCTCTGTTCGAGACGTTGCCCTTGGATGTGAAGGAGCGAATGAAAGCAGTGAATGGTCATGAATGATGCTTCCACGGACAACACACACATACATACGCCATACACACACACACACAACCTTTCATGTACATGTTTTTTTTTCCTCTCAGGTGTCCAGTTGCCTGTTGCTGTTGCCTAATACCTGACAGGGTTCTCGCGGCTTTAATGGCTTATAGTCTATGCTGCAATACCCACAGGATCCTGCAGAGGGCCCTAAGGGGAGGCCTCATGGACATCGACTCATGGACTGATCATGTTTCCTGTAAAGATACAGATCTTGACGTACACATACTGGTTAAGTTTAGAATGCAGATTACAGTCAAAGCTTTCATTTTTCTCTCGTGTTTATTTTTCATGGTGTCAAGGGCAAGCTTGTTGGTGTCGCAGTCTCCCAGTGCTGTAAACATGTAAACAAACATTCTCTCTTTCTCTCTGGATACCCCACAAAGGGAGAGAAAAGAATCCACTGTAGTGTCTGACCTACCTACCGCACATACTCTCAGTCCCGCTCTGAGAAGTCACAAACAGCACAAACAGCTCCTGCTTAGCCCTGCACAGCTCTGTGTGTGCCTCTTCATCTCTGTGTAAGGAAGAGTCAGTGTTTGTTTGTTTGTTTTTTGTTATGCAGTTTTTTTTATTGTGAAATAATTTGATGTGAAGAAACATTAAATGTCTACAATCCTTTAGCCGCTGATATACGTGAGCTAACTCTGTTTGTCCCAAACACTTCTCCATAGCCGTTTTTGTCAGCATATTTTGTCAGCATACATTCACTGCGTTCACATGGTGGGATTGGTTTGGTTTGGGATTGGTTTGGGTGTTGATACATGCGCAATACCCGAAACCAATCCGATCCCCGTACACATGGCAGTCCAAGTGGTTTGGAAACAGCCCAGGCCTGGCGTCGCAATTGGTTTCCAAAAACCAATTCCAAACCAGTCGTATCCCCGTTCACATGAAGCCGGTACGATCCCAAACCAGTTCCAATCGGTTTCGACTTGTCCATGTGAACGCACTCATTGTTGTCATTCCATCGTGACAAAACACAATGATGCCTGCTGATATGTATTCAGCTGCTGTTCCCCATCAATCAGAAAGTTTATCACATCAGTTTTGCAAGTGAGGTTCAAAATGAACTGACTCCAAAGTGTGTGCATGTATGTAAATTACATGTATACTGTCATGCCAATGAAGCACTTTTTGTGAACTTTGTGAAGTTGAACTTGGAGGATTTATTTTTTTATATCATGTGTATTATGTATGCTGTATATTATGATATGCAGTCACATCAAAATGGTATAAAACACATTGAGAAATACCGTAAATGTGAACAGAACACACTTCACACACATGTGGAAATGGTATAATGTAGTAATTTACTAATGTACTTCTTCTCAAAATCATTAAATTATACTTTTTTATCTGTAATTATGCAACAATCAGTCAAATATTACTATTGTCAAGTGTTATTTAAATGAATAATTATAGAGGTATTGAGATGCAGCTAACACTTCATTGTCAGTGGGATGAGCCAAATTACTGCTAGTGATTCCACAATGGGGCATTACTGAACCAGCTACAGAGGTGTCGATCCCGGGTTCAGTAAGTAAAAACCCTGCCACTTTTTCCATCTAACACAGGTGACTTCACTGAGTAGCTGATCTACTTGTCTTCAGTGCTCATTCATTCATTCAGCTGATTTATACCTGGTTGGATCTAATTTGTGGCAGGTTTTTTTAATTTCTGAACCCGGGATTTACACCTCTGAACCAGCTGGCACACAAATTCTTATGACTGATTAGCAGACGTGGACATTCCGGGTTCAGAAAGTAAAAATCCTGCCACATATTTGTTCCAGCCAATTCGCTGAACCAGCTGATCTCTTGGTAGATAAGATAAGGATGAGGCAGTGAAATCACCTGTGTTGAGAGCACAGGCAGCAGGAATACATGGCAGGACTTTTACTTTCTCATCTGCCTCTGCTGATTACGTCCTCCTTGTTGTAAGTCGCTTTGGATAAAAGCGTCTGCCAAATGCAATGTAATGTAATGTAATGTAATTACAGTGCAAAACTTCCTTATGGGGTTGTTATTGCAATGCTGGGGCTTTTTGTGTGTCACTGCCTGGTATTTTCCCACTGTAGGCCTACAGTCTTTCTTACGTGGTGGCATGCAGTATCTATCTATTTTTTTAATCATCATGGGAACAAGTTTTTCTGTGCCGTCATTCTGACAGGCCGCAAAAAGAGGAGAAAGAAACTGGGTTATGGCCTGTCTGTGACCTCTCTCTCTCTCTCTCTCTCTCTTTCCCTCGTTCTCTTGCTCTCTCTCTCTCTCATTCTCTCTCTCTCTCGCTCTCTGTCTCTCTCTCTCTCTCTCTCTTTCTCTCTTTTTTCCTGTGTGTGTGTTTGTGTGGGCTTGGTCCCTGTCTCGGTTCTTGTTGTGAGCACAAGACTTGTAGTGGATCTGTCTGTTAACCCTCCTATTTCAACTAAAACACTGAACAGTCCTTATTTACCAGCACAAATGCTGAAAAACCCAAAAGTACAGGTGTACTAAAGGTAAGGTGAAATAGAACCATCTGACTTGACATTATGCTCCACCCCCCAAAGCTTAGTGGTTGGATGAGAGCCAGTAAATGATGTGTAACAGTGAGACAGGAAGTGAGCTAATAAAGGCAGGGCAATCTTCTAGTGATGTCATATCCTACACCTCCACTAGGTGGCAGTAATGGCCCATTAACCCTTCCCTGTACTCCACACAAACGTCTCCTCAACTCATTTACATAGGTGCACTTAGACTGCTTCAAAAAGAGGAACAGTCTTATGGTAAGCGTATAACTGACACACAGACAGATGAAGTAAGAAGCATTAGTAGATGAACTGCACACAGAGAAACATGACCCGCTCTGCACAGGCAAACATGATCCACTCTCCCTTTCTGCTTTCTCTCTCTCTCATCCTCACCATCTTAGGTAAGATGAATATTTCAGTCATGTTATCCACTTACACTAGGAAAAGAATGTGAACTTGTTTAGAGACCAAAAAGACTCAATAGTAAATATAAATATATTGATCTGGCTTGCAGGATATGGATGCTGTGAGGACTTAAGAACTCTGACTAAGATACCAGTCAGAGCAGGGGACTCTATCACAGTCCCATGCATTTATGACCCATCCTACAGAGATGCTCAGAAATACTGGGGTTACAAAGGATGGCACTACCCCTGTACTATGTCGGCCACTGCAAATGATACTGTAGGGCACTTGACAATAATGGATTACCCCACCCAGAATATGTTTACAGTAACAATGAGAAACCTCTTACACAGAGGTAAGAACAGATACTGCTGTGCTGTCGGGACACTTGGAGAGAAACCCATCAAAACAGAAACATCCCTCATATTTCAGTCTGGTATGTGGTGTGTTCACTGTGAGTGTGATGCAAGCATTGTTTGCCTGTCTGTTATGTGGCAAACTGCAGAGACTTCAGGAGAGATGACTTTAAACACTTTGAGCTACATGTTGTATGAATTATGCTATGCAAATACAGTTTATAATAATAATAATAATAATAATAAACTGCAGAGACTTCAGGAGAGATGACTTCAAACACTTTGAGCTGCATGTTGAATGAGTTGTGCTAAATGCAGTTTATAATAATAATAATAATAATAATAATAATAATAATAATAATAAACTGCAGAGACTTCAGCAGAGATGACTTCAAACACTTTGAACTACATCTTGTAAAAAATTATTATTATTGTTGTTGTTGTTGTTATTAGTATTATTATTGTTGTTATTATTATTATTAATATAATAATAATAATAATAATAATAATAATAATAATAAAAGTCTCCTGAGGCTCCAGGAGAGATGACTCCTTCCTGTTCCCCCCAGAGCCTGACCTGTCTGTGGACAGGCGTGAGATGGCTGCAGAGGAGGGGGCCAACGTGAGGGTCCAGTGTCGCTATAGTAACCGGTATAACCGGACAGAGAAGATGTGGTGTCGTTTGCAAGACCTGGGGCCTGTACTACGAAGCCGGTTTCCTAGCTTACCCAGGGTAACTTCGAGAGTAACTTCATCACGTGCAGCGTAACTTCCCGACTAACCCATACTACGAAAGGTGTATAGGTTTAAACCGGGTTGTGTTGCCATGGCAAGTTACGCTGCACGCCAAACCTGCTCGTCTCAGGTTATGATCTTGGTTAACCCCGGGTTCCCGATTAACACACCTTTTTTAAACACCACCTCTCCCCCGGCACTTCCTCTAGAGACGATGCCAGCGTACCTAGACGACCCGTGCGATATTGGAGTGCAAATTGTGAGGGGCTCTCTTCGGAGGGCGAGGGTATTTTACGATATTTTACACGAGCGGTATAGATTCTCAGCAGATGGAATTCGTTACCTTTGTCAGCTGATCGAGGCAGACGTCTGCAACGTAACCCGCCGAAGTCAGGCCCTCACAATTGAACAAATTGTGTGCTTGTCGTTGCGTTATTTTGCCAGCGGACAGTACATGTATTCAATCGGTGATGCAGAAAATCTAAGCAAGAACACTGTATGTGGAAGATCCGTAAAGTGGTATTTGCGCTCACCAAACTCATGGATGCATTTGTTGTGTTCCCTGGCCATTTAACTGCACTTCAAATCAAAGAAGGGTATGCAGTCGCAGGTAATTACTAATATCAAATAGTATCAGCTTCCCTACTCCCATAGAGACAATTGTGACTGAAAATTGACATGACTACCAAAATCAACATGTTTCCCAAGAGTATTTTGGATAGTAGCACAAAATAAAGACATTGCAAAGCCACCACTCATGTCTACTGTATCAATTTATTTATTGGTTGAACCTGTCCCGTTCCTGAAAAGACAGAAAAAGCCACATGAATGCTTGCTTGCGTGTGCACACATGCGCGCGCGCAAACACACACACACACACACACACTTTAGCCATCTAGCTAAACACACTTACCATTCTGAATTATGTTTTTATATTTCATTTTGACCTGTGCGTTTGGCGGTGCCGCTGCCTCTGAAATGTTCACAGGACATACACCAATTTAGTCAAAGGGGCTGACCATTCAATCATCCCAATTCATGTCACTTTGCACATATCGGGCTACTCCATGAAGGTACCGAATATTATTCTGGATTTTTCAAACATTGAACAGGCTATATACATGATTGGGGTTGCGTAGAGGGACCATTTTCTGTGACTTGTGATTGATCCTATAGATCCCTCATCCTATACTGCTATTCTGGAATACTGTATGTAGGAAGAGGGATGATACGTACGCATTTACCCGATCGGCAATTCGTTGCCAACACCCTTGCCGTTCTCTATTGGCGGCCGCGGTGTTGGATTTTCCTTTTAATGTGGTTTTGAACTCCTCGAAACTCCGCATAATTGTCTGGCATTCTTCCTCAGTGAAATACGGGGTCCATGCCATTGTGAACAGTGGCGATTTGCGCTGATGCACTCCCCTTTAATACGACCGCGCATTAACCCTGATTAGGTTAACACAGGTTCAACGAATCAACTTCATAATCGGCGTCGTAGTACTGTTTGAACCCAATCAGCATAACCGGGTTTGTTCAACCCCGGTTTAGCGCGGGAACCCTGGGTTAGTTCTGGGTAGGTTGACCTACGTTCGTAGTACAGGCCCCAGGAGTGTTTCTCGGTGGGGGGGTCAAACCCCCAGGTCAGGGATGACGGTGATGGGCGTCTGAGTGTTGTGATGACGGGGGTGAGGGAGTCGGACACGGGCTGGTACTACTGCAAAGCCGGCGATCTGGAGATACCCATCTACCTGCATGTCACGCCACGAGCAACAAGTAAGCTAACGTTTCATCGCGGTTGTTTTCCTTTACTTCCTTTAAAAGTGTTTGTACTTTTAAAATGTTGTCAGACAGTTTGTTTTATGACAATCTGTGCAGCTCCTCAGTTGGCTAACACAGGGCCTGTCACTACAAATCTCAAGAACCATAAAACTAGGATTTTAATATAATATATTATACATAAATATCAGTTTATCACATATGCAATAAAATGCAATATGCACATTCACAGTTGATATTAATTGCAGATTGGTTAATCTATGCAATACTGCAGATGTTGATTTGTCAGTTTAAACGATGGAGAACTAAAAATTGTTTTCATTCTGCTGTTTCTTTTCATTTTATGCTACCAAAACCAAACACAGCGGTTATGTAAGTAAAATAGCAAATTATTAAATTCCATGCAATTTCATTTATTGAAATCTCTTGCTTTAATATAAGCGTTTTAGGACTTTAAAATCTCTAAAATATGTTACATATTTTGATGTTATACTAAATGCTTTCATATTAACTCATCCCTAAATGAATAACTTCAGCACAGATGAGGTGATTTTACATGCTGGAAAAGTCTGTCCTGTGTTCCTTCTTACATTATTTTATTTATTTTAATTATTTCTAGGCATATGGCCTTTGACCTTCCTTTGGTGACAGTTGGAGCTCTGCTGCTACTGGCTGTGGTTGTCGTGGCAACATATGTTCTTTTCAGAGTGCACAGTAAGTGTTGCTGTATTTGAGACAGAAAGGAAGTGTTAGTCTGTCATGTTTATAAAAAATATGCACACTTCCTGTTAACGGCAAGAGCTCGGCTAGCTGGCTGGATGACCCTTTGCTCTTGTAACTCCAGAGGTGGTGAGGCGGTGGCGGGTGGTTAGAAATGATTTACAGTTGTGCTCATAAGTTTACATACCCCCTGCAGAATTGATTTCTTAACCTTTTTTTAGAGAATATAAAAGATAACACAAAAAACTAGTGTTGGCTGAAGCCATTTATTGTCAAACACCTGTGTTTACTTTGTTTAAATCATAATGACAACAGAAACTACCCAAATGACCCTCTGAAAAATGGTTAAGAAATCATCAGTTCTATGTATGTAAACTTATGAGGGTTCTACGGTATGTAAACGTATGTGCACAACTGAAGCAAGAACAGTATGCCTACAAGATGGCACCTCATTCATCTGAGGTTACATTCATCACTGGATGTTCTGTATGCTGTGTAGTTCATCCCTGTTCATGCTAAGTTTTACTTCTGTTACACAGGTTTAAAAACTTCACCAAGAGAGGAGAAGAGTGAATCGGTAAGTGTGGACAATCTATAAAGGAGTACATTTAAGTATTTTACCTAATTATTAAATTATTGAGTTAACATTAAGTTGAATGCAATTAGGACAAGAGGTAAAGTGTGTGTGTGTGTGTGTGTGTGTGTGTGTGTGTGTGTGTGTGTGTGTGTGTGTGTGTGTGTGTGTGTGTAAAATGTGCTACTTTCAAAACAAACACAGACTGAAGCCAAGCCAGTATACAGCTCTGTAGTTTGGATAGGAGGGAAGAGCCATAAAAGATGCCCTCAGGTTTGTCATCGTCCAGTCCAGCCCCAGTTTCAGTATGACTCACCAAACTCACCTACAGTACCCCACTTAACTTCACTTCCTGTTCTCAAAATCGGTTCAGTGTTTCTTTAAAGCAACACTTAGTAGTTTTCTCAACCTTAAAGTAATGTTGTGACCTCGCTTTGGGAGAGGCGAGGGTAATGAGTGACCTCGCTTTGTGAGAGGCGAGGGTACAAGTGCCAATGTATCTCTATCTTAATAGGGCCTATACAGTATGTCCATTTAATTCTGCAACAAAATTGTAACACAATTGTGCCCTTCCTCACAGCCTCTGGACTCTGCTGATGAGGGCAATGTGGTCTACAGCCCCATAGCAAGCGGACAGTAACAGTCAAGGTACTACCAGATTCCACATTCATTCTGCTTTGTTCTTTTTGGAAATATTCTGGTTATGTGATTTTTGTCCCACAGTAAATCTAAGTGCACTACAAGTCATGTTTTTTTTTTACTAATGCAATTGTCCAGCAGAGAGCAGTCAACTCTGTGAGCAGAGGAGGCACCGAAGATTAAAATAAATTGTGAACCTTCAACAGTCACGTCAAAGCAATGCCTAAATCTGCATTTGATCACTTACAAAACATTGCTAAACGTATAGGTCTTATGTCAAATCAAGATGTAGAAAACTTCTACATGCCTTTATTTTCCTGTAGGATTGATAACTGTAAGGGCATTTTCTTTATGAAAAGACCATCAGACAGCTTCAACTGACTTCTTACAAGAACGACAAGAACCAACCACATTACTCCCATTTCAAGGTCCTTCCACTGGCTCCCAGTAAGTTATAGGATTGACTTTAAGGCATTGCTCCCCGTGTTTAAAGCATTAAATGGGATGGGACGCAATTCCCTATTGGATATGTTTCAGCTACATGAACCAACTAGGTCTCTAAGATCACAGCAGAAAAAAATATGCTGGTAAAACCTGCTGTCAGAACAAAATGTGTCATAATTTATATCTAGACTTCAGACCAAGCTGTGCTCAGATGCTTTCTGTTAATGATTTACCTTTAATTACTGTTTTGTTTTTCACAATTATTGTTTCCTTTTATTTTTGTTCAGCACATTGAACTGCCGCTGTATATGAAATGCGCCATACAAATAAACTTCCCTTGACACTGTCAGTAGACTTCTTGTTACATTACAACACGTAATGCAATACTTTGTAAAATATTTCATATCAATAAATGGTTAAATTATGACAT
>CM059269.1:3053392-3113392 GCA_030347295.1 Setipinna tenuifilis
CTCATTTACATGTAAACATAAGAGAAGAATGGTGGCTTTGGTAAATACACAAACACCAACTATAGAGGTGTAATTATAAACAATAACAATAATATTTTGAGAAACTCTCAACTCCATACCTGTCCAGGTAGTCAGCCAGTCAGCGCTGTCCAGCGACCACAGCTCCGTCCTGCCTTGTTCCCCAGGGCACAGAGGGGGTTAAAGACGACTCCAAGGTTCACCATGACAGAGTGTCGGAGATAAAGACCTGCTCTGCCTCTGCCATAAAAGTTAATCAGTGTTTGGTGATCTCAGTGTTGCAGCCGGAAGTTCTTCTTGCACAGAAGTGTGAGAACCATTTTATGTACTAAATTTGACAATGTTCTGGAACAAACGTAAAGGGACTTGACTGTGTAATGATTGCATTAAATGCTGGACAGTTGTCTAGTTCATAATTATTTTATGTTATTGTCTCGTCTTTTTGCTGTCATTAGTAGTACAATAACAATTAAAGTAAAAATAATGCGAACCCTTTGCAATTTCATGGTTTTTATAAAGAATATGTCATAAAATGACCTGATCTTTCTCATACACCGTGTGCCAAAGTTAATAGAATAAAAGAATTTATTATATTTCCTGTCTTTGTTAAAAAAGACATCTGTAGGACACCTAAAATGTTGTTTGCAAGAGTAAGTGCCCCTTTGGGGTTAATCAGTGGGTTAACCCTTCGTTGGGAGGAGTAAACTGAAGCTGGGGCCTGTAATCATTATGAATCAGATCTGCACATAATTACTGCTCAGCCATATTCTCAGGGTGTTCGGGGTGAATGGTTTTCTATAGATCTCTACAGGTGACAGCCATTATCCTGTCAGAAGGATAAACCTGGGACCTGTTTTCTGTTGCAGTGATGGCAAGTTGATACACCAAAGCAGCCAGAAGTCCTGATGAAATGAGGAATATGGAGTGTGCATTAATGGTGCCCTGAGTGTGCTCATGGCAGGATATACTGTAGCATTAGCAGCTTTGCTAAAGTAGCCATGAGGTTTGCTTCTAGCGTACAGCTGATTGGTGGACAAAAACCAAAAGAGCCCTGTAATCATCACGTGAAATTCCTAATAGGGGTCCACATCTGGGCACAAACCATTATGTCAGAGGCTGAGTCCAGAAGGACCTCTCTCTGTTCTACTGGTCTCTACTGCCCCCCTGAGGTCAATTGTGGCATTTATGATACTCCTAAAAGGGTTAACCATCTGGGCATCTATGCTTCAACATCTGATTTTCCGTTTTCACAGACCCACATGTATGCATGAGCAAACACAGACACACATACACAAGCACATACACTGTTGTATGTTAAACAAATCCTTTTTATTGCAAATTATAATACAATCTTTGAATATTAAAAAATACCACAACCATCAGTCCTTCACCAGCATTTAAAACAGTGAATCCATGCAGTGAATGATGACACTGACACTGTTGTATGTTAAACAAATCCTTTTTATCGCGAATCAAAATAAAATATTTGAATGTTAAAAACACCATAACCGTCAGCCCTTCACCAGCATTTAAAACAGTGAATCCATGCAGTGAATGATGGGCACCAGACTACACATGTCAGAGCAGCTCATGCTGGTGTCTTTACTGGTGAGACTGGTCACCCAGTACAGACTTCACAGCCATGATGAGACAGGAAAGCACTTCACCTTTGACCTCCACATGGCCAAGACTGCTTTTATGAGTACTGCTCCTAGCCTGACACATACAGGCATGACACATGACACATAATATTAGATTATTAATGATGATATTAAAGCAGGGAAAAGTGCTGAGATGCAGAGACCTTCTTCTGCCTCTCTGTAGTCAGTCCTGCTCCAGACAGAGACACTATCAGCTCTAACTGTGCTGCTCTACTCTCACTGAGGCCTTCACTGGTAGGATAGTTAGAGGGGAGACCTGACAATTATTAAAGTATGGAAACACTCTCTCAGTGAAAGTGTGTGTGAAGGTGTGTAGGTGTGTGTTACTATCAGGGTCAGAGAATGACAGCTTTCCTCTGTTCCAGTCCAGCTGCACTCTGATCCTCTGGAGTTTCTGCTTCACTGTGAGTAGAGTGTCGGTCTGTGGTGAGGCATATGCTGTATATTTATCATCTTTATACCAAACAATCCATAGTCCTCTCATGGAGTAAAAGTTTCCCTTCCTCTGGTGAGACTCTGTCATCACACCCACATTCCACCATGTGTTCTCCCCAACCTCCACATCCCAGCAGTGTGTCCCTGAGTTAAAGCCCTCAGAGCCCAGGACACTGTGATACTTATCAAATCTCTCTGGGTTATCAGGAGGCTGCTGATTCTCACCATATCTCACACTGGTCAGATCCTCAGACAGGATGAGATTGGACTTTGCGGTGTTGGGATCCAGAGTGACAGGAGCTGCAGAGAGGAAGAACACACACATGAGCTGAACACTGAGTGGTGTGTGATAGGGATGTGAATGATGATCTTTAATAACAGTGGTGATACTGATCTTAATAAGCCCTACACTGGGTCACACTTCACATTAAATATTTACCAATAATTACAGTTTTTCTCAATTGGTTTGGTACATTTCTCACATCAGAATTGAAATTCTCAAAAGTTCTTGTTCAATTGTCACATCATCATGCCATTTGTGCAGATGAAAAAGGCAGTTTCTCATTGCATTGAACAAATTGCAAATGCTTTTGTCCATCCATGCAAATGATTGTGTACAATTCTCAGTTTTTTCGTACATTATCAATTGGTTTTGTCATGCTAATCAAAATGCTTTGTTATAGGAATCTATCAAATAGTCTCTTTCCCCAAAACATTTAGGCTATAGTTCATCATATAAGTCTTCACATGCAAAATGATTTACCAAGCCATCATAACATGTCAAGCATATATACATTTCCATAAGACATTTGTCTGTAAATATGATCTAAATTGGTAAATTCCTCCCAGGTGAATCTAGACTTTATCTAATGAAAAGAGTTGATCTATGTTTATATTTTTGACCTATGTTTACTTACGTATTGTATTTCACCTTTGTTATGTGCAGTGCTGTCTTTTTTTTCTTTATGCACTGCAATGTCAATGTTTGCTAATAAAGCCATTCTGTCAATGTGAATCTTGTCTTTTCCAATCAATCTTACACATATACATTATATGAGGTCAAATGTACAACACTTGTCATCACACCTAAACCACATTTTACATCAACATGTCCCTTCAAGGTGCACTATTCAATTGCCAACATGACTAATTAATTTGACTGTCTTATCCGTACACAATGACACAATGATTAAACATTCTGATGGCACTGACAAGTATATTGACACAAAAACTTGCTTTTGAGGGATGGACTAAGGATTTTGAGCAAGAGACTGGCTTTTGCAGGTGATCCACGGTGTTTTGCTATTTGTTCAAACTGTTTTGAGAAATGCACTTGATCTTCTGCAAATTGCAAGAATGATTCGAAAAATGTACCAAAGTGATTGAGAAAAACTGTAAACAACAACAACAACAACAACAACAACAACAATAATAATAATAATAATAATAATAACAATAACCATAATGTTATTATTATTAAGATAACAATACTACTACTACTACTACTACTAATAATAATAATAATAATACAGTTTTTCTCAGTTGCTTTGGTGCTTTTCTCAGATCAGAAAGTAAATTCTCATAACTATTAGTTCAACCTCCACAACATTTAGTCATTTGTGCACCTCATAATAGCAATTTCTCCTTCCTCTGAACAAATTGCAAATGCTTTTGGACATGTGTCAGTTGCTTTTATACAATACAATGTTGTTTTTTAACATTTTCATTTGCTTATGTCATGTCAGTCAAAATGAACTATACTTGTGGATGCTGAATAGTCATTCCCAATAAAACTAATAGTCTTAGTTTTATTGCTTGAGTCATTACATACAAAATTGTTGAACTAGTTATCAAATTCTGTCAAGCAAATTTTATACCTTTCTTTATTTTTTTTTTTTGCTGGAAATGTCTCCTAAATTGAACAGTTGCTCTCAGGTGAACTTAAGCTTTTACTCACAAGGAGGTGTGTGAAGTATTACAGTTTTTCTCAGTTGCGTTGGTGCTTTTCTCAGATCAGAATGTAAATTCTCATAACTATTAGTTCAGCTGTCACCAGTATGTACAGGTAAAACATGTCTTGTATGTATACTCTAATGTTCAGCACTGTAAATGGTCTGCTTTGCTGCAGCAGAGTCATGCAGACGGTGGATTTACCACTCCAGGAGACACTTTTCTCGCTGCATTGCAAGGGATGATATCCGTTGTGATGTAGATGAAAACGTCTGCATGTGCCAGAATGATTTACCTATTTTCAGTTACAATATGTACTGTTACGTATGTTGTTCACATTTGTGCACAGCTCTACCAAAAGGGTGTTTCTTATGTTTGTTCTAAATAAGTGACTGTATTGTATTTTTCTTTTGCACAATGCTGTAGAATTGCAAAGAGCATATACAGTAAAAATAGGAAATGTACGTATTCAGTGTCTTGTACTCACTCCTCTACTTACAGCAACGTGTACTGTTTACTGTAGTTTTACGTAAAATGGCTGTACAGGTAGTGTATAGTGCTGTCTTGAGCATTTTCAGGTAGTGTCAATGAGTTCTAACCTTTTTTTCCTGCATTGGAAAACACTAAGAGAAGTAATTGTCATAATGAAAACATGACAAAGCCATTTGACTATCTTGTTCATAAACATGATGTCAAGACTTCTCATTTTGATGACACTGGCAGTTTCATTGACATGAATACTTGCTTTTGAGGAATTGACTATCCATTTTGAGCAAGTGACTTGCTTTTGCAGGTTATCCACTAGGTTTTGCAGTTTGCACTAACTGTTTTGAGAAATGCACTAAATGCTGCGCAAATGTTAATAGTGTTGTGAGAAAAGTACCAAAGCGACTGAGAAAAACTGTAATAATAATACTAAAGGTAACAGTTCACATTCATGGTCATTAAGTTCCATGGAATAATAATAATAATAATAATAATAATAACAATAATAATAATAATAATAATAATAATAATAATAATAATGGTAACAGTTCCCATTCATGGTCGCTAAGTTCCATGGAAGGATGAGGAGCTGGAGGGGGTGCTGGTGGAATGATGATGGAGGATCAACTGAACTATCTGGTGAAGTTTCTACCTCTCTTTGATTCTCCACACTCTAATCTGTCCATCCATCCACCCTTCCCTCCTCCCTCTATCCATCCAGAGCTTGTGTGTGTGTGTGTGTGTGTGTGTGTGTGTGTGTGTGTGTGTGTGTGTGTGTGTGTATGTGCGCGACCACCTGCATGTGTGTCTGTTTGTGTGTGTGTGACCACGACCGTGCGTGCGTGTTTGTGTGTGTGTGTGTACTCACTGTACTGAACAATCTCCTGCATCTTCTCCCAGACTCTGAACTTCAGGTTGCCCAGGTGCTTTGCCACATTGATCAGAGCTCCTGAAAGCCTCTCTGGATCCTGCAGTGTGCACTGGGCTCTGGAATAACATTCAGGAGTCAGTGCTGCTGTGGGTTTGGGTTCAGAACCACAGACAAGAGAGAGACAGGAGGCACATCACTCACCTTTCCACTGTGCTCTTGTAGTGCTGGGAAATGACCAAAGGACAAAATATAACTAATTAATAATGTTAAGGCTTGATATCTTAATGCTCGTACACCAAAACATTTAAGCAACATACTTCAGTAAATTAAAGTAAATTAATAAATTATGCATTGTTATTGTTTTCACGTCAACACTCCCATTCCACTAACAGATGAAGTAGTAGTGGGCAAACAAAAGTGGAGTGCAGTTTTCATAATGTCAATAATAATAATAATAATAATAATAATAATAATAATAACAAGGCTTGATATCTTAATGCTCGTACAACAAAACATTTAAGCAATATACTTAAAACACTGTAAATAGTACAGTTCAGTAAAGTAAATTATTCATTGTTATTGCTTTCACATGAAAACTCCCATTTTACTGTTTTTATAAAAGCATTACTATCTGCCTTCTTCATAATGAAGTGTGTTACTCTCACAAATTACGAAGTAGTGGCCAAATAAAAGTGGAGTGGAGTTTTCATAATATTAATAATAACAATAATAATAATACACTGTATTTGTATAGCAATACTAAGCTACTAATATTATACCCACCATTACTCTCATAAGTGCATGAGAAACTGTAAATACTTTATAATAAGAAAGTTAATAATCATAAATAAGTTCCTCATGTTAAATGAAATGTAATTCATACAACAGGACTAGTTATTACCTGCAGGAATGTGACATCATCAGCTTCCATCTCCTCCTCTATGTCTCTGATTGTGTCTGAAAGAGACGAGATCTCTCTGCTCATCCTCTCAATCTTCTCCTTCATCATCTGACTCTTCTGCTCCTCTTCCTCCCTCAGTGCAGCTATCCTGGCTGCCTCTTCATCTCGTAGAAACTGGTGAAGTTTCCCAAACTCCACAGTGATCTGCCTCTCTGTGTTCAGAGTCTGAGTCTGAAATAAGACATATAAAGTATATGGTTGGTATGGTATGGTATGGTATGGTATGGTATAGTATGGTATGGTATGGTGGACAATCCACCACCAAAAAACTCTGTTGTCTGAATTAAGTGCAAATCTCTGGTGTGTTGAATAACCAATGTCTGACCTTAATGTGTGTTGCTGTTTGGTCACAGATGAGTTTAACATCTTCAAATGTCTTCAGTTTCTTTCTCAGAGGCTCCAGTTTGATCTTGAGTTCCTCCTGAAATACAAACACATGTTGCCAGTGACAACTAAGCATAGAATACCACAGTAACTCTGTGAACTCTTACCAGATGGGAACAGGCTGATTGTACTGTTACACATATTCATATTAAATTAAAAAGTACATTATGTTCAAGGAGCCTAATTGTCTTTACATACTAACTGTGTTTCAATACCTTGATATCTTGTGCAGCTTCATCGATGGGAATGAAGCTGTGGTTTCTGTGCGTCCTTGAGTCTCGACACACCAAACACACGGGCTGTTTATCCTCCAGACAGAAGAGTGTGAGCCTCTCTCTGTGCAGACTGCAGAGCACCTCAGACCCTGCTGAAGCTCTCTGACTTCTGTCCTGTAAGAAAGCTTCACACAGGTTCTTCAAGCGCAGGTTAAGAGGGGGATGATCCTTTGATGATCTCCTCCTGCAGATTGGACATTCTCTGAATCCTTTGGTGTCCCAGAACTGCTGCAGACAAACTTTACAGATGCTGTGACTACAAGAGAGAACGACAGGATCCTTGAAGATGTCACAACACACAGGACAAGAAAAATCTTCTTCGGAGAAAGATGTAGATGCCATAGTTTATCTTCCAGTTGATGTTACAGCAGCTTGTTTCACTTTCAAGTCCTTTCAAGAATTTGAAAATCACAACAGTCGCTAAAAAAGAACATAGCATAGCATAGGCTTGTCAGGGTTATTTACTAACAACCAAAGGGTGTTTACTTTGTTAGTTTGTCGTGAAAAATGTTGGGTGCAAAACACTCACCTTTTTAAAAGTTCACACAGATAAAGACGATCGCTGTAGTCTATCAGCCTCAGTTCCCCACTTCCTCATTCAACACAGGTGAGCAAGGGGGAGGAGAATTCCGATTGGCCAACACTGTTATGACACATACACACACACACGCACGCTTACACACACACGCTCACACACACACACACACACACACACACACACACACACACACACACACACACACACACACACACACACACACATACACACACACACACACACACATACACACACACACACACACACAGGTAGGAGGGTGGGAGTTACAGACTGGTTGGTCAGGTTCATGTGCACAGCTGTGTAGTTCAGTCCAGGATGTTGTGTGAATGTGCATTGCCATCTACTGGTGTGTGTGTGTGTATGTGTGTGTGTGTGTGTTGTGTTTGTGTGGAAGAGCAGCTAAAGATGACTCCAAAGTTCAGAGAGGCAGCTAGAAAGAGAGAGAGAGAGGAATGGGGGTGTAAGTCATGTAATATTTGTGTGAATGGTTTATGTTTGTAGCACTATAGTTTATTTAGAAGTTGGAATAGATGTCAAACAAACCTCAGGATTTTAGACTACATTATTTTTTACTGATATAGGCATAAGCATTTCTGTTGACATGGATGTAATGTAATAATGAAATATAATAATTGCTTCAAAGGTGGTTTTGAGTGAGTGTTTGTCAGGAGAGAATCCAGGGTGATGAGTTTGCTGAGCTTCCTGGCCCTGAATCATTTGACAACCAGGCCACATTTCCCCAAGAATATTTTACATACACCCACAACTCTGTTCTTCCTTCCATTCTTTCTTTCTTTCTCTCTTTCGTTCTTTTTTTTTCTTTTCCAAACTCAGAGGTGCTGTACCAGAATAACTAGTGCACACACCCTTGGCAACGGTTGCTATGCAAGGAAGAACCCTGCTCCCCCTGGCTGGATTCTAGAACCTGTTGACTGGCATTCCGCTCCTCTGCCAAATAAACTCTGATCACGAACAATCCGTGTGCTCTCGTGTGGGCATCATAACAGATACACAGTTACAACACTTTCACTTCTCTTCTCAGAAAGCTATCTGATATTTCAACCACAACCTGTTTACTAGGAAAAACACAGGTCACAAGACTACTTTTAATAAAGAAATACAAACTAATCTCAAACTATCCACAGATTCCTTTGCATTAGTCAGCGGATCAATAAAACTATGATAATACATGAGGGTATACGCTGTATTTGACCACAGAGAATCAGTGAATGGACTTCTAGTTGTACAATATAAAAAAAAACATAATTTGGCATGCATTTTAAACCAAATGTTAAATAAAACTTATACTTGGGGTGTTCTGGGTTGGCATTTTTCTCTTCTCCATAAATAGGTTTTACCTGCATTATACAGCACAAAACATGCAAGCGGAGAGTAGGTGTAGGTGTGGACATTTTCTAGGTCACAGAGTCTTGCAACAACATCCTTGAGGCCCCTCCCCCTTTCATGGCTGACATCACAGCATGGGCGTGGTCAGAGGTAGCAGGGACGTGGTCAGAGATAGTTACTCATGCAAACGGCGATGACAGCTCAGTCCTTCAGGCACTCAAGTCACTCAAGATCACATCAGCACAGTGAGGTAAGCTCGGGGGTTTTCGCTGACTATGGAGCTGTGCCTTCGCATATACTGTATGTCACTTTGTGTGTGACACATTATGTGGCGTCTTATACAGAATACTCTTTGGAGGAGAGCTCTTTAAATTTCACCGAGGGTAATTCTTGTCATCCGTACAGGGTGAAGGGAGCATGGTAGACCAGCGGAGGTGTGGATTGTAGAATAACCTCACACGTGTATGTCTGTAAACAGCTCCATGTGTCTGAGGAACCAGGACTTCTCCCCTGGGGGGGTCTCTCCAGTGCTGCCAGGGCCATGGAGCAGACTCTGGGTGCTCCTGCTGTGTCTGGCCTCCTGTGTGCCTCCGACCACAGGATGGGGTGAGTGGTCACACCATGTACAGTATCACCATGCACCATCCAAGTTTGTTGAATGTGCTATGCAGTGCATTATGTTTAGCTGAACTCCCACACAGTGTCCACATGTTTATTGGTGTTTGTAAGTACCTGAACATGTAAGCTAACTTTTAATGTCTGGATTGTAACATGAAAGCACAATTGTGTTTGTAAAGATGTAGTCTTTGTTTCTTGTGAATAAAGTGTTCATAGCTACATGAACTACAATGATGCTTTCATAAGGACAGTAGTAGTCATGCTGCTGAGCAGGCACAGATTCCTCATCGCAAGCACAGCAAGCACACAAGCTTAGAGAAGTGCAACGTAAACAATAAGTAGGCTAATGCTAACTGTAGCACGCATAGTAACTGACAGACTGTCTTCATGTTCATGAGCCTATCTCACCACGGAAGACGGTACAGTGGAATCTGACCTGTGTCAATGAGTGTCACTTATGTAAACAATGACGTAAAGGACCTGTTTGGAATGACTGACAGGTTAAGTGGCTGGCTTAAAGCAGTCCATTCTGGACTTATGAACAGTGTCGTTTTTTGACAATCTCTTCTGAATATCAGCATATTACATGGTACCCACCCACTTTTAGCCGAGATTGTCCAAAATATGCCACAAATTCAGTCCAGAATGCATTGCTTTGAGACAGCCACTCAGAGAGCCAGTCATCTCAAACAAGCCAAAAAATCTCAGTGATGCCTGTGGAAGTAATCAGCAATGATTGCAATGATTGTGCCATCAGATTTATGCACATCTCGAGACACCTGTATGTATCCTGCAGAAATCTGATGGCTGTGCTCATCGGTTCAGTGTTGGTTGTTCTCTTTTGCAGACCTCCACACACTCGAAATCCAGAAGACCATCCACCGAGACCCCCACAATTACCTGCTGTTCTCCCAGACGACCCTGTTTGACGGAGAGATCGTCTTCCACTGCGAAAGCCCCTCACTGACAGACCAGCCCAGGCAGGAATGGGTTAAAGACGGCTTCAGTGCCAGCGAGCTGCAGAGCAGGGACAAGCACTGCCAGGGCCAGTACTACGAGCACCTGCACTGGTTTGATGAGATACATAAACTCCTCAATGGGACTGCAGGTATTAAAGAATATTCAATAATTATATTTAATATATAAGTATTATATATGCCCCAACAAAGCCAAAAGGCAGTAACTACATATTTTGTCAAAACTGAGTTTACACTGGAAATTTTACCTTTACACAGACTTTAGAACACGTTTTTGTCTTATGACCAAATGTCTCTACTATTGTACCTACAACATGTTTGACTAGGTAGTGTGACCACTTCGAATGCATTTTCATTTTCAATGTTCACATTGGCCAGTATATAATATAATATAATATAATATAATATAATATAATATAATATAATGTTTTACAAATATCTGTAAGTCACACATTCAGTAACATTTCACTAACTTGTCATTTGCTGAAATGTAAAGTCCAGCCTAAAAAGCTATTTCAATATAATTCAATTAAATCTTGTAGTTAATAAAATAATAAGTTAATAAAAAATCTGGACCATGTAAAACTGTGAAATTGTGTTGTAATGTCTAACTAATGCCAACTCATGCGTATTTGCTTTGTTGTTCCAGCGGTTCTTCAGAGGCGGCACGGCTGCGCCATTAACGACTCAAACATCCTCCCGTTTGAGCAGTGGGGTGTCAACGGAGACGCCTTCCTGACCTTCGACCTCCAGTCTAAGACATGGGTACCTCAATCTGACCTGGCGGCATCGGCAGCACTGAAATGGAACAGGCAGCTCCTGAGGAACCAGATCCGGAATCATGTGTACGGACACTTCAGCCAGACTGGGTGCCGCTCGACTCACAGTCTGTTCATCAGGAAGAGAGAGGAGTGGGCAAAGGAAGTGACATCAACAGGTAAGGCAATCAGAGAGAGCAATGCAGGCAGTAGTGCTTTTAGGCACGGGCGAACAGGGCAGCCGCCCGGGTCGCCATTTCCGGGGGGGTGGGGGGGCACCACGAGCGCTTGGGGAAAAAATAAAAGCTCAGTGTATCATATCACTGCATATTCATATCGGCACATTGGTGCACATAGAACCGCTACTGAATGCAGGCTTACTGGAGGCTACACTCAGTGGAGCAGAGACACCCCTTCGCATTCAGTTACAAATTTGATCATTTCTATTGTATTTTATTGTCTTGTATATTATGTGCTTATATGTGCAGTACAGTATCGCCTATGTTAGGTGTCTATTGTCTGTTTATTGTTGTCTCTATTGTACAGTATGTGTCCATATATTTCTGTTTGTCTATTGAATGTATACTACTACTGTCTATATCGTTAGCTTGATAGCATAATTGCCTAAGTCATTTTTTTGTGTTTTTGGAAAACAAGAAAAAACACATTTTCTAAAAATCACATGCATATTTTTTCTTGATATTTTCACAGAACATTCATGTAGATATGAGAAAAAGTTTGGAAAAAGAACAAAACCGAACATCATTTTTTTTATCAAATAAAAGTGACTTAGGCAGTTTTGACGTATGCAAAATGGCTGAGAAGAGCAGAAAAACTGCCTAAGTCATAGGCATAATCTGCCTAAGTCAAATTGATTGTATAAAAACTGCCTAAGTCCAATGGTAAAACTGCCTAAGTCATAGGCATAATCTGCCTAAGTCAAATTGATTGTATAAAAACTGCCTAAGTCCAACGGTAAAACTGCCTAAGTCAAATGAATGACTTAGGCAGCTATGTTTTTTTTTTACTTTTATGAGTGTTGTGATTGGCCAATGGCATATGCAGACAGACAGGATGATGCAGAAGTGGTAGGGGAGTAAAGTTGTGCAAAAATCTCAATTTGACCAAAAAATGACTTAGGCAATTATGCTATCAAGCTAACGATATGTTGAATGTATAGAGAGCTAACCAAGATCTACCAAGAGTCAAATTCCTTGTATATGTATAGCCAATAAAACTGATTCTGATTCTGTATGCCTCGTAGCAAACTACCTACAGTTAGAGCAGTAAAGTCCTGCCATCTGCCTAGAGATCTGTGCTCCATCAGTGCTTCATCAGTCTATCTGTATACTATTGTTTTTTGTTCTCACAGATATGGACATCAATACATAATTATGCACAATGTTACATAATTATACACAATATTTGTTTGATTTTATTCACAGACTACATGTACTAGTTAAAGAATCTTGCATTTCCTGAAAAAGTTTGTTCATTGTTTTTTTTTTTGTTCTTACAGAAATGGACATCCGTGTTTTTGCCAAACCCATCCCGGAGAGTTCTGTGACATCCCTACAGTGTCATGTGACAGCCTCTGACCTATCAGGAGTGAGGATCCAGCTGACCAAAGATGGGGTTCCACTGGACAGTGGAATGAAGCTGATTGGTCCACGCCCCAATGGGGATGGAACCAATCAGATGAGAGTCCAGGCTCAGGTCAGCCTGACAGACACAGGGGCGTGCCAGTGTGAGGTCTACAGAGACTCTGGTCATCACACTTCTGTCACCTGGGGTAAGTGTTGCCATGGGCAACAGCTGCTTTATTTCCCCTCAGATTGAACCCAGTACAGGGATTCCCCGTCTATCGCAGTAGAATATAGGTTCTAAATGTACAACAACCAGTGGCGGTTCTATAGTGTTTTACGCCCCCGGCAAGACCACCGCTCAGCACCCCTTTTATCATTTTCTGCGGAATGCAGTCTAGTTACGTAACACTGTGTAATGTGTACAGGTTATTATGTACAGGTAACAATATCTAATGTGTATAGGTGTAAATAGTATTAGGTAATAATGTGTAATGTTCACAACTCTAAATGTTATTATGTACAGGTAATAATGTGTAATGTGCACAGGTGTAAATGTTATTAGGTAATGATGTGTAATGTGCACAGGTGTAAATGTTATTATTTACAGGTAATACTGTCTGATTATGTAAATGTTATTAGACAGTATTAGACAGTATTACCTAATGTTATGTGCACAGGTGTAAATGTTATTAGGTAATGATGTGTAATGTGCACAGGTGTAAATGTTCTTATTACAGGTGTCCCAGCACTGGATGCGAAGTTTGTCGTTTCAGCGAACCCCCCGGAGCAGAGCGACAGGAAGAAGGTGTGGGGTGTGCTGGTGTGTGTCCTGGCTGTGGCAGCCATTATCGTGAAGACATGTCTACACCTGAACCGGTGCAGCAAGACAAGTAATAATTCCCTCACGACTAAACTGCCTTTCATCGTGTTTTCTTTATATTTTAAACATCTAATTGTAATGACTATGATGTTACAGGTACATGAGGTACATTTCATTGTTATTGTTGTTATTATATATTTTTGTTATTTTATTTATTTATTTATTTATTTATTTTTTAATAGACTTGTGATGCTGCTGTGATCTGTTTGCACACATGTGTGTGATTGTCTCCATCTGCTTCACCCCCCCAGAACAGCAGTGCATACCCACAGTTGAGGAGCAGATAAGACTGTATCTCCAGGTTGTCTTATCTAACGAAGAGTATGAGAAATGGATGAAGATTGCTGATAACTTCTACGGAAAATATGAAACTGTTCTCAGACAGACAAGGCTGTAAGCAAAATTTTTTTCTTCTTGTTTTTTTTTTTTTTTTTGGAAAGGGCAAGAGAGAGGATGGACTGCTCAGACATTACAAAACATGGCCTGTGTGACTTAGCAGAGGATATCTTTTGCATGCTATGATAAGGAACCTTTAGCTTTGACAAGCCTGTGTGATGCTATTATGAGGACGCTTTACCCATGATTAGCCTGTGTGATGCTATTATGAGGACGCTTTACCCATGATTAGCCTGTGTGATGCTATTATGAGGACGCTTTACCCATGATTAGCCTGTGTGATGCTATTATGAGGACGCTTTACCCATGATTAGCCTGTGTGATGCTATTATGAGGACGCTTTACCCATGATTAGCCTGTTCGGTGTTATGGAAACGACCCTTTAGCCACGATTAGCCTGTTCGGTGTTATGGAAACGACCCTTTGGCCACGATTAGCCTGTTCGGTGTTATGGAAACGACCCTTTAGACATGATTGGCATGTGCCATGCTATGACAGTGACTTTGACTTTGGTCGACCTGGGCCATGCTATGATGAGGTTGCTTTAGCTTGGTTAGCCTGGGCCATGCTATGATGAGGTTGCTCTAGCACTGGTTAGCCTGGGCCATGCTATGATGAGGTTGCTTTATCATTGTTAGCCTGGGCCATGCTATGATGAGGTTGCTTTAGCATTGGTTAGCCTGGGCCATGCTATGATGAGGTTGCTTTAGCATTGGTTAGCCTGGGCCATGCTATGATGAGGCTGATTTATTATTGGTTAGCCTGGACCATGCTATGATGAGGTTGCTTTAGCATTGTTAGCCTGGACCATGCTATGATGAGGTTGCTTTAGCATTGTTAGCCTGGGCCATGCTATGATGAGGTTGCTTTAGCTTTGTTAGCCTGGGCCATGCTATGACAAATACATTTAGTTGTTGTTATCCTAGCATGCAGTATGTGATGTAGGTAAGCTTGTTTGTTGAGCTCTAAAGGAATCAGAGGAAGTGTCAGAGAGATGACATCATCCCATGAGGTCCTATATCCTGCATAATGCTGACAGCTTATCTGGTGCATTCCTAGGAACACAATTCATATGATAAGCTAAACGTTACATACATTGCACTTTCTACATTAACAATTCAAAAAGTATTTTAATGGAACAAATGTGTTGCTGATGTTTGTGACTCTGAATCATTAGAGTGTAAACAAGGAAGCATTCACTGTATCACACTGTAAGAGAATAAGCTGGAAGATCTTGAATAAAATCTGCCATGTTGGAAGTATTGTTTACAATGTCTTAGACTCTCTTTTCATCTGTGCTCATTAGCTTCTATGTTGATCTGCCACATAGCTGAAGGCAACACTCCTCTTACTGGAAAAGCCCGTAAACCTGTTTTGCTGCATTTGTACCCAGCTGTGCCCCACTTGGGTCGGCCTCCACTGAGGGTTAACACAGGTTAACACTATTTTTGGATATTTTTTTTGTTTCCGTGTCCGCTTTGCCTGCCATGATGTTGTCATGATGTTGGCATGGCCGTGTGTAAACCTCGTTGCTGCAGCAGGCTAAAAACAACAAACACACAATGTGCTTTTGTGTATCTGTGTGTGTGTTAGGGTGTGTATTGTGTGTCTTTTACACTTAGGTGACCAGACTTCAGAGATGAAATTGAGGATATTTCCCTCTATTTTTCTTTTGAACCAGGAACATTCTTATTTCTACAGTCAATATCATTACAATACATAATGTTTTAGCTTTAAAAATTGGGGGCAAGTTTCTTGTATTCTGCCAGGGACACACCATCATAATCAGGGACTGTCCCCTGATATTGGGGACGTCGGGTCACCCTATCTTACACAAACAAATACTGAAACCAGAGTAAACGTCCCAAACTCTTTACTGGCTACTCCTGTGCATGTGTGTGTGTGTGTGTGCGTGTGCGTGTGCATGCGTGCAAGGATATTTTTTTTGTTTCTTTGCCTGCCATGATGTTGTTATGGCATGGCCGTGTGTTTTAAGAGTTTAAATCGGGCCACAGCCCTCTGGAGCTCAGCTCCGCCTCCTCACCTCGGCAATACAGCCAGCCGGAGCTGAGCTCCCTCTGCTGCAGTATTTATAGTAGTGCTACAGAGGGAGATATTGACCACTGTGAGTAAAGAAAGGCCTCCTCTCCTTACGAAAGACAAATTAACCACTGCGTAGGGCCACATTACCACACATATAATAATAATTCTGGTGAACATGACAGTATGTAATGAGGTAAATAGTATAAGCATCAGACATTATTGCCCTTCTTGTATGCTGAGTATAGCAAAAATATTACCATGCTGTGACTGACATCTTTAAAATAAATGACAGTAAATGTAAAAAGTATAAACTAGACAACCTTTTGAGAAATGTTGCTAGGCAATATTACTAATAGATATTATTGTGTCATTTTCCTACTGATATTAGACAACAACATTTTTATCAGGAGAACTTATATCAGCAGCAGGCAATGGTTTTGCGATCATCCCATTAGAAAATCAGGAGCCAGTCATGTCGTTTCCTGGAACAATTGCCCAAAATCAGTCTCCCTGTGTCATCACATTCAAGTCCAACTTGAGTGTGTATACTTGAGTGTGTATACGTGAGTGTGTATATTTGTGAGGACATATAAATGTGTACTTGTGGGGGCATATGAGCACCCGACAGTTCTACTAGTAACACTGGTGGGTATTTCATTTGTTTATGTTTGCACTTAAGGCTAAATTTCTTAGCAGATATTTCTGCCCAACACAACTTTTTTTGAAATATTTGAGCTAAAGACTGAATACAACACACGGGAGAGCTAGCTCAGCCCTCCTACTGCTTCATGGAGCCTCCTGTTTATCTGGATGAGCATATGGGCCACTAACACACTGACACACTGCAGCAGCCCTGGCGATGAGGGGAACAAGGCGGGTAGGAATCACTCTTCTGCCACCCTGTGGCTATGAACAGAACTACAGCAATGATAATAATAATAATAATAATAATAATACATACGTTTTATATAGCGCTTTTCACATCACCCAAAGACGCTTTACAAGAGAAAAACACAAGGACAGTACAAACACACAGTATTGGGAAGACTGAACAGAGGTAAGGAGAGACAGCAGGACAGGAAAAATAGTAACAGTAAACCAACTAGATTATGATTTCATAGCAGGGAAAGTGTATGAGCAGTTTGTAATGTACACATTTGCCTTACAAAGCCAAAAGACAGGAACTACATATTTTGTCAAAACTGAGTTTAGAGTGGAATTTGACTTTATAGCACCTTCTCTGTCTTGTGACTAAATCATTTGCTTCTTCCTATTAGGAAAGATTATAAATGTATCACCACTATTATACATACAATGTATTTGACTGAGCAGCACAGTTAGAATTACAGAGGGTCCTGGGGGGTACGGTACCCCCCAATCAACACCCAGTACCCTCCAAAGACACAACAATACAATACAATACAATACAATACAAACACGTTTGGGGGGTATCAACATATTCATGTAATGAATGTAAAATGTATAAGGTAGTACCTCTTGTAAAAGGTAGTACCCCCCATTAATGCTGTGTAGATTTCCATTCTACATCAGCCCCCTACTCGTGTAAAATAGGGTTCTACTCCTGTCCATGGCCCTGACTCACACTGACAGCCATTAGCACTTTAAAATTATTTGTTTTTTAAAAAAGAGAAGAAAACAACATTTTTTGTTAAAGAGCAGGAAAGGTAGTTATGGGGACACTTCAGACACACACCCCACACACATGCAAATAGCTATATGTACCTTGAGTAAGTTTCCTGAAGCAGGGACACTTCAGACACCCGCTGCCTCTCACCCCGTATATTTTACATAGTGAAAATGTTTCCTTCAAAACGTCACAGATTGTCAAAGAGGCGAAGACACGTGTGGGGAAAAGGAGTGAGCTAACATGGCCATAAGGGGGCAGCACTGAGCTGTAAATGGTACAAACTCCAAGGTAAACGAGGATAAACTAGGACTAGTAGATACAGAATTGTGTTGTTGTCCACAACGGTCTTTCTGTGGCTATCCCAATAACACCTGAACTTAATGTGACATATTACAGTAATGAACATATTAATGGCTCATTTGTAATGAATATATAAGTTTAAACAGGAAACAGGAAATGTGGTACAGTGACCAAATTTGGGACATTTGTAATGGAAGCAATGGCTGTGACGACACACCAAACAACAGCATGTCTCAGGCCTGCAGTCCAGCGTGTGAACAGTCCAGATGTGAACTGTTACACCAGCATCGCGTGAGATAGGTAGAAGAGGTGAACATCCTGGGTTCGAAAGTAAAATTCGTGGGGTTGTTCCTGACATCCAACACGCACTGCTGTAACACATCAGTCCTCTAGGGGGCACTACAACATGCACTGCTGTAGCACATCATTGAATGAATGTAACACAGGACACAATATATCACTTTTGATTGCCCTTGCGATACTGATCTGCCCTACAAAGGCAAAGTACAATAACTACGTGAACATTAACGCTGAGAAAAATGCCTTTAAAGTTGTCCTACTGCCCAGTCAAAAATATTGTAGGTATAATAGTGGTGATGCTTTTATGCTTAAGACATTTAGTCACAAGACAAAGAAGGTGTTATTAAGTCAATGCCCAATCTAAACCTAGTTTTGCCTTTTGTCTTAGTAGGCCAATGATGTTGTGTCAGTGTGAGAGGGGTTAGTGGTGTGCTTGTGGTGGGACATCACAACCCGTGAGCTGTCAATCAAGGCTGGTTGTCAAGGTGCCCCAACTAAACGACAAGTCGGAACAAGTGCTCTGCCTACAACACTTTTATGTTAGGCAGGGGTCCCAGATTCCATCAAAACAGGACAAATGGACAAAAGACAAATGTCTGTTTTTCTTTAAGAGATTAACCTTCATGCAACATTTAACTTGAAGTAGATTTATGCAAAATAAGTGCTACTGATAATTGAGCTATTTAAGGGATTGACTTTGAATTCCGCTGATGCCATAAGACAGTGAGCTGTCTCTGCGCTGGTTGTTGTGTGTGTGTGTTTGTGTGTGTATGTGTGTGTGTGTGTGTATGCATGTAAGTGTGTGTATGTGTGTGAGTGTGTGTGTGTGTGTGTGTGTGTGTGTGTGTGTGTGTGTGTGTGTGTGTATGTGTGTGTGTGCACTCTTTGTTTTACAAAGCGTAGAGCTGCACTGAAATGGAACCTGCTACTATTTGAAGCATAACAGTTTCTCAGAGAGTTTGGGTAATAACAACAGTGCAGTATGTACCAGCAGTGACAGGGTTGTGTGTACATGTCCACATTTCACACACACTTCAGGCAAGCTGACCTGTCCAGCCATGCTCTCTGTGTACTGTCTCTCATGTACTGCTAGAAAGATGAGACAACCCTCCTGTGTGCTCGACTTGTCCAGCCATGCTCTCTGTTCTCTGAAGATGAGACATGTAACCGCACAACCCTGTATGCTGGACTGGCAGTCTGCATGGCATGTTTATAGTCATGAGGTAAATAGCATGGGACACACTGCTGTAACACATTATCCCACTAGGGGGCACTGACACGCTGATAGGTGATGTTTTGGTTCTGAATGAATGTAACATTGTCATTGAATTTTGGAAAGGACACAATATGTCACTTGTGATTGCCTCTTGGACACCGAGACTGCATCAGTGTGAGAGGGGTAAGTGGTGTCTTTGTGTTCACATAGACATCAGTGTGACAGTGACAGAGGTAAGTGTTGTGTTTGTGTTTACATGGGCAACACGCACTGCCTTGTGACATGGCATGTGTTCTCTGAGTGGTGATTGGCTATCAAGCATATGATCTCTCAGTGATTGGTTGTCAAGGTGCCAGTGGGTTGCTACAACAATACCACACATTCAAGATTCTATCAGAATCAGCCAACACGTTCCATTACATGACACTGAGAGCTTTGTAGCACTCGTCAAACAGGATTCTCATGTCGGAAGTGTACCACTGTTGGGGAATCTTAATCCAGTTTCAGGGTTTGTTTGCTCATGACACAGAAACTAAACGCTTGGAAAATATGATTTAAGAGTTTTTTGCCAGCTGAGCAAGGAAAGCACCTAATGCATCATGAGTAATAGTTACTTCACATATAGGGTTGAGTTATGAAAAACCCCAGATGCTCTTTGTTATGTTTTTAACAATGATAGACATTCCTTTCTTATCAATAAAATCAGTTCGTACTGAAGTAAACACAAAAGGCTGATGCAATTTGTACACAAAAGAATGGCACAGGGCTTAAATTAGCACACCTGTTTGTGTGGGCGTGCCCAGAATGACTGAATGCAGAGCTTAAATTAAGACACCTGCCTGACTAGCTCAGTTCTTCAGAGGTCGTTAGAGGAGGCATGCAGTGGATTTTGGCTTTAATAACCTGCCTGACGACTTCCAGCGGATTGGGTACGTGTAAAAGCATTTTGAATTCTTTTGTTTTAAGAACCAGACAATCAACCCCACATGTTGTCAAATAAAAAAAAAACACGTATAGTATGTACTTGTAGGCTCTTTTGGTTCTAAGGGAATTTGATATTAGTAGCCTAAAGAAAATGGTAGTGTTATGGTTGCTTAGAAAAGAAATGTGGAACAAATATGAATATTGAATATAATGTGTCCTATGAGAAATTGTCTGTCTTTATTCAAACACTAGAGGCAACAACATCGATTAAACATGCAAAATTACTCATCCAATTCACAAATCATTGTGTTGCTCTCCTCACAGAGCACACCTTTGAGTTCCAGTCTATTGTCCGAAAGGATCCCAGCAATCAAGCACAGTTCAGCCAAACAACCTTGTTCAGCGACAGCGTCATATTTCTCTGCGCTGGCGCTACTCTGACGGATCAGCCGCAACAGGACTGGCCGAGGCGGACGTTTACTAGTGAGGAACTGGAGGAGCGGAGCCGCTACTGTCGCCATCAGCACCAGGAGCACCTAGACTGGTTTCACGAGATAGAAGGGGCAAGTATGAAATTATGACAAATTATGATGTATGATATATATATTTACATTACATTACATTGCATTTGGCAGGCGCTTTTATTCAAAGCGACTTACAAAAAAGAGGGCATAAGCTGACAGGGGTGTAAAGGAACACAGAGTAGGCAGGCTACCTTCATATATACAGGGAGGTGCATGTGCCTGAATAAGTTTCCCGGAGCAGGGACACTACAGACATACATACTACCCACATGGGGACAGAGAACGAGAGAGTTGGTTTAGTGATTGTTAATTATGATTATTATCTTTATAATGATTCATTATTATGATTATATATAATTATGATACAATTATTTATCTCTTTATTTATTTTTTGGTAGGCCACTTACCCAACTCACCAATGATTATTTCATGCCATTGCTAACTTGCTGAATCTCATTATGTATCTTGTCACAACATCTTTTTGTGCTAAGCAATCTTTTTGTTCTCATGTCAGTGGTGCTTAAGGCAATTCTATGTAGATTTGCTCATGGGCTCCCCCTACAGCCAAGAAACCGTATTGTCTGTAGCAACTGATGTGAAATCTGTATCTCGGGCATCTGTTGATGCTGGCGGAATTCTATGCGGCCATAATTATATGTCTGCGTTCAACCATGACTTTAACCATGTCTGGTGAGGTAAACAAAGCTAACAGGAAACATTAGAAAAAAATTAAATAATGTTGGCCTGTGGTTCTTCTATGGTTATTTTGAGAAATTGGCAAGTAGGCTATCCTTACAGCATTTTATATGAACACTGTTTTAAAATATCAGAAACAAAAAAAAAAAAACAACACAGTTTTAATCTACAATGGTTATTTATTAGAAGGCAGATAATTTATACTTGTTCTTTTACTGTCTCTGGTAGTTTTTATGGTGACATGGGTGGTTCCTACCCAAGCCCCGAAGTTGCATAGTGCCAGTGTACACAATACAGGCACTCTAAAGTGATGACAGAGGTGTAATTGAACCCATTTTGAGTTGTTGTACCATCAGTATGATTTTGAAAATATAGTTTTGAGGCTGAAAAACGACATAGCGTTGCTTTATGGCTAATCATTGTGTTTGGCAGACAAAACGGTGTAATAGCATTTTACATTATTGTTGTGTATGAACACTACCATGGCTAATTCTCCCCAGCATCATGGCTTACCAAACAAGGCATTAGTATTCATGTATCATGTAATTTCATGTATCATGTAATTTCATGTATGAAATCATAATCTAGTTGGTTTACTGTTACTATTTTTCCTGTCCTGCTGTCTCTGTCTTCCCAATACTGTGTGTTTGTACTGTCCTTATGTTTTGTCTCTTGTAATCCCGATTCCGGTCCACAGACATAACAGTGCAATAGCAGTTTACATTATTGTTGATTATGAAAACTATCATAGCTAATTCTCCCCGGCATCATGGTTTACCAGACAAGACATTAGTATTCATGTGATGTGAAGGTCCACACTGAACTTTGTCTAATCCCGATGCCGGTCCACAGAGATTCTTCAAACCCGTCATGGCGTCCTGGTGAACCGCTCTGGCCTCTTTGTCTTCGCTCACTGGGGGGTCAACGGTGAGGACTTCTTGACCTTTGAACCCCAGAGTCTGGAATGGCAACCTGACTCCAAAATGGCCGCTTCCATGGCCAGATCCTGGAACAAGCACATGATGAGGAACCAGGAGTTTGAGAACTCGGTCCTGAATGTGTGTAAAAGTCTATATAGTACACTGGTGGAAAAGCAAAGGCTTTGGAAGCCAACGCGACAACAAGGTGAGGTTAATATTTGGTTTTTACTGTTGCTATTGCCAGTAAAAATACTAATAGAAACACTAATAGAAGTTCAAGCGATGCCATTGCTAGAAGCATTACTCTACCTGTATGTATCTGTATGTTGGCCTTATAAATGGGTGTTACATAAACAATTAATGTTTTTCATATTTTCAATTTTTGACATATGAGAAGGACCTAAATAACTATTGAGTTTTCAGCAATACTATAATGTTTCTCATCATTTTCGTTTGCAGGTTTAGAAGTTTATATTTTTGCCACACCCATTCCTAAAAGTGGGTTAGCATCCCTACAGTGTCATGTGACGGCCTCTGACCTATCAGGAGTGAGGATCCATCTGACTAAAGATGGGGTTCCACTGGACAGTGGGGTGAAGCTGATTGGTCCACGCCCCAATGGGGATGGAACCAATCAGATGAGAGTCCAGGCTCAGATCAGCCTGACAGACACAGAGGGGTACACCTGCCATGTCCAGGAGGGCTCCAACAGCAAGTCTGTCCGCTGGGGTAAGATGTCCTTCTCAACGTTACCTACTTACACATTCATTAAAGCAGAGACATCATAGTAACATTAGTATTGGTAGTAGTATTAGTATTACAAAGTAATTGTAATGTTTCCATTGTTATTTTTTGTTGATTTAGTTTCATAAAAACAGAGCTTTTTAACGATTTGATTAAATTAAATTGGTTTAACACTGCGGTTTTATCCATTTTTTCTTTCTTTTTTTTTTTACAGATGGACTGTCTGTTGACAAAGAGAATTTAAATCTCACTCATATGAGGACTGTGCTGGTTGCTGTAGTGGTGTGTCTCTTTGCCATAGTCCTCATCATCATCACTGGGAAAATGATGCTAAAAGGTAAGGACTAGTACACTAGCAATGAGTCAGTGCAGCTTAAAACAGGCCTAGTACACTACAGTCTATTCAGTACAGTTTGTTTTTATTTATTTATTTGTTTATTATACTACAACATCCCCAGTACAGTTTGAAACAGGCCTAGTACACTACAGTCTATTCAGTACAGTTTGTTTTTATTTATGTATTTGTTTGTTTGTTTGTTTGTTTATTATACTACAACATCCCCAGCGCAGTTTGAAACAGGGCTATTACGGTTTATATGCCCAGTGTGAAGTTTGCTACATGGCTACATTATACTATGATATGCTTAATGCAGTTTGCTACAGGCTACATTGTCACACGTGTTTTTCATTCTGTGTGTTTGTGTCTTCATGTGTGACTGCAGAAAACATCCGTGAAGATGTTGCACGGATCCTCAGACGCAACCTGTCACAGCAGGGTCTGCTGGATGGGCCAGCAGTAGAGAGCATCTGCCAGTTAAACCCCCTCTCATGGCTCAAAGTGTTCAGTAACAACTCCAGGACTAATGTACACATTTAATGGCGGCACCCTCTTCCTATTCTATCATATGCAATATTAATTTATATGACTTTTAGACAGTCATGTTTATATTCTACAAAGCTTGTAGCTTTGACAAAATAACTTAATGACTTACTATTTTGATAATGTACAAAATGAGTTCATTCTAATGAATGAGAGGTTTTAGAAGCGTGCTGTGTACTTGTACTGTGTGTGTGTGTGTGTGTGTGTCAAAGGTTGGACAAAGGTTATTCTTTACTCCCACATAAATACAAGTTGTTGTTAATGTCAGTTTTGGAAGGATGATCCATACTGCTAATATGAGTCTGCTGCCCTCGTGTGGTTACAGAATGGTATGACTGGTATGACTTTGTTTTCAAATGAGTTGCATTTGGACCCAAACCTGCTGAGTTCATGTTTACTGCATTGTTATTCAGTTTGTAATGGAGTAACAATACAGTCAGTATTTTAACTCCCATGTTTAATTTGATAGGCACATCTCATATACATATGCTCTTGTACTGTTACTCTAAGGTACCATTATTACTATGCTATATAGTCTATAGAAACTGACAGTTCTATTATTGTACCGTCACATGACAAACACCATCATGTCTGCTGCATTTTGTTCTGGTGTGGTAGGTGTCTGACTATCAAATGTGTTAGGTAAAAAAGACAAACCCTTCACTTGTTTAAACAACACATTTTAATTTACAAAAGTGTATTCATACATACGAACAGAAAACAGATATATGATAATATTCCTTACAAATGTCTGTAAAACATGTGTGTATTAAGCTTTAAGATAGACATTAAGTGTTACAATGGTGTACCATACTACAAATAAATAGTAAAATAACACTTGAAAGCCATTTGCTATCTCAGGCCTGCAATATCAATAGAATAGGTACAAAATATGTACACTGCCAAACATACCATGCCACATAGCCTACTATAGCTGTCCCGGGACCGCTTGCCTATAACACACCAGAAACAGCTACTACAGCAATAAGTCTTTTCTTTTTTAAATTCTTACCAAACATTTGTAAAACCACACATTCAAAACCAGCAAATTTTACGTACAAGTTGGAATACTTGACAAACCCGACAAACTTGACAAAACACACATCTTAAATACACAAAGTGTCACCATCAAACAATATTCAGGTAAATGTTTACGCCTGTAAAATATTTGTTGCAGTTTTAACAGTATGTGTATGCCCATACATTAATTTGCAAGAAAAGAACACACAGCGTAGGACTGGTGGATTACGACATGCAATACAAAATAGATGCACTAGATGCAATGCAATAACAATTCAATGTAAGAATGCAATGTAATAGATTCAGTGGAATGTTTAAACAAGAAGAGAGCTCAGAGCAGCCATCATTAGGACGCTATGAGGACGCACCAATCAGTTGTATCACAATATACCAGTCCTTAATGCAGCTTAGCAGACAATGACATTGAAGTTTGCCTGAAACCTGGACAGTCAATACATCACTTGATGAAGTACACATTGGTCTAGTCACACCCTAACCAGCCAGAAGCCTCAACAGATATCACAGCATTAAATCTGGTGCATGAACAAGAGGGTGTGAGACTGGCACGCAGCACGAGTAGGTCATGTGATCTTGCACAGTGACACTTGTGACTTGGGCCAGACATACAACGCTGCGCAGAGGGGCTCAGTGAAGGTGGAGTGAAATGTAAGCAGGTGGGTAAGCGTTGTGTCTGAGGAGACACGGTAGAAGGAGAGGGTGCTGGCCAGAGGGTCCAGGTAGACTCCTACTCTTCTGGAGCAGGAGGAAGGGGTGGATATGTCGGTGCGTTCATTATTGTGCCAGGCTGAGTAGCCTTGGGAAGAATGGTACAGAGTCCAAGACTTGTCATTGCGTCCAAGCAGGCTGTCAACGTTCATCCCTTTCTTGTTGATGCTTTTGTATGTCACAGCTATGCGAGCCTCGTCCCCACTCCACTCAACCTCCCAGTAGCAGCACCCAGACAGACTCTCTCTAGACAGCACCTGAGGCCAATGGTCGAATCTGTCTGGGTGGTCAGGGTATGGCTGCGATTCACTCATCCACGTGGCCTTTCTGTTCTCGTCAGAGAGACACAGATTTCGCTGAGTTGTATTTGGATCCAATGTGAGGTCACAGGCATCTGTAGACAAAAGGGATGGAGGGGGATGCACACCGCCACATTGAAGCACAAACAATTCAGACAAATTTGTGAACATAAAATTTATAATATTTTTTACTGAACACATCTGAGTGGGATAAGCACACTCTTGGCTCATAGCTAACGCCAAACTAGCTTAGTTTTGCAAACGACAAAATCAGTCACATGCATCATCAAATCAAAGTCTGTCACAAACTGTATTTAAAGAAACACTATGGTACTTACATTTCCGCACACCTGGTCGTAATCGAATTTCTGCGCAGTGATCAAACCTGAAAGAAATCACATGCCACACACAGACAGGCAGACAGTCAGACAGACAGAAAACATTACATTGAGTAGATTGCCATGCAAATGCTCATACTTTGCATGCTTTCTGTGCTTACTTGAGTGTCTGCAATTTCCCCTCAGGATCTTCCAGTCTCGCAGATAACAGCCGAATCCCTGATTCTCCAGGGTGATTGTAGCTCAAATCCAGCTCTTTTAGGTGAGAGGGGTTTGAAGTTAGAGCTTCAGCCAGATATGCACACCCTTTCTCTGATATCCGACAACCAGACAGCCTGAAAAAATAGAAGCAGCGTGAGCGTTTGCTAATGCTTACACCACATGTCCATCTTTCTTGCATCCTGATGTTCCAGTAAAATTATCTTTAATTTAATATGAGGTATATCTTCATCTGTGACTAAAGCAAACAGCAATGCTGACACTGTCATCTACTGTCAACAACCAACAGACTAACTCTTGCCAGCACAAAATAAGATCTGTGCCAGGAGCAGGTACACACAGTAGCCAGGCGTCATAAAATGGGTGGGGCCAGAAAAAAATCATGTGGGCCTAGCCCAAAGCACATAGGTTATTTTTATTACTAAAACAGTCAATCGAACTTTTAGAGCCTTCTGATTGGGTGGACCTGATTGACAATCAGGTTGCCACGGGCCCACCCCAGCCCACCTGTGGCTATGACAATGGCCAGGAGGGCACATTGCCATTGCTCATAGGTCAGCACTGAAACCTGCTTCAGTGAATAGGCTTGTGTTCCTGACTAAGAATCTGAGACGGCAATAACTGGTGCATGCAAAACCGGCTATATGGCTATGTTCTTCTGATTGGCAGCCTGTTCAGGTAGCATTTCAATTTGAACACATCAAGGTCTGGCATCATTCTGTCCTACAAATTTTCTAAAGGAAATGCATTTATGCTAAAGTAATAAGTGTATCAGCAACCTTAATGCTTGCAGTTGGAAGTGAGGACTGCTTAGTCTTGTAGAAAGGTTCTCCACTCCAGAATCTCCCAGGTCATTGTGACTTAGGTCCAGCACTATCAGAGAGTTTGGTGACTGAAGACTATCACCCACAATCCGACTGGCTTCGTCACTCAGTTTACAGTCAACAAGTCTGTAAAACAAAACAAAAAAAATACACATAGCATTCAAAAGCAATGTTTATACTGCAAAATGAAAGGTTATGTAAATGAAATCGAAATCAAATACTGCCTGACAGTAGGCATTAAAGCTAAAGTATGTCAGCCTCCATCTGTGTAGAGTACACAAAGCTGTCACCTAAGCTGTGAGTTCAAAACTAGCCTTACTCATAATGTCGTGCGTTTAATTTTTCATTGGTGCCCGATTTTTCGGTCAAAGGAACAGCCAGTAATAGGCAGGTTGGCCATGTAAACATAGCTCACAATTGTAACATGTTTTTTTAATTATCAATTCAATCTACTAACCTCAAGGTCTGCAGTTTACAGTAGGCACTGTTTAGTCCTGCAGAAAGAATCTCGACTCCAGAGTCTCCTAGGTCATTATGACTCAGGTCCAGCTCTATCAAGGAGTTATCAGACAGCAAAGATCTCTTCACTGTTTCACAGGACATCGTGTTAAGGTTACAGCCATCAAGTCTGGAAGAGCACATTGTAAAGATGTACACACATTTTACTGTACATATTTTGCATAACATACATTTGTCCAGTAAATAAATGGACAAAATTAAATATACAGTATGTATGGGTTAACATGGCAAAAAAGTGTGTGTGTGTGTGTGTGTGTGTGTGTGTGTGTGTGTGTGAGAGAGAGAGAGTGCAAGGGGTGTGTGTGTGTGTGTGTGTGTGAGAGAGAGAGTGCAAGGGGTGTGTGTGTGTGTGTGTGTGTGTGTGTGTGTGTGTGAGAGAGAGAGAGAGTGCAAGGGGTGTGTGTGTGTGTGTGTGTGTGTGTGTGTGTGTGTGTGTGAGAGAGAGAGTGCAAGGGGTGTGTGTGTGTGTGTGTGTGTGTGTGTGTGTGTGTGTGTGTGTGTGTGTGTGTGCGCAGTATGTATGGGTTAACATGCCAAAAAAGAGATGCCCCAGATAAGCCAAGATAGTAAATGGAGTTCTGTGGAGGAGGGTACGCACATCCAAGTCTTCAACAGGTGCCAGGTACAAGGGTCGGTTCAAAAAAGAGTGTGAGACCTGCACACTGTATTAGAATGCTCCCAAAATGTTTTAATCACAGCTTGACAAAGACCCTTTTAGGGTTGAAACTTTGCGATTAAAACATTTTGGGAGCATTCTAATACAGTGTGGAGATAGTAAATGGAAACATATTTCTATCTACAAACATTTAAATTGCAGTTAGGAGGAGGAAATGCAAGGACTACATTTTGTTTGAATATGCTGATGCAGTCAGCGTTTCGACAGATACAGCTACCGATAGTACATGAGATTGGATAGGCAAACACTGACAACATTTAGTAAACATTAATAATTAACTACTTAATCTCACCCATAACAAGTCAAATAGGCCACATGTGGATAGAAAAGCCATTGTGTTTAAGAGGCACTCATATCCAAAATGCCTTACATGCAAGGAGAGACACCTCATGAATTACATTTACTCTCCCTCCCTGTGTGTGTCTCTCTCTATCCTTCTCTCTCTCCCTTTCTCTCTCTCTCTATCCCCCCTCTCTCTCCCTTTCTCTCTCTCTACCCCCCCCCCCCCTTCTCTCTCTCTCACTCCTTGTCTCTCTCTCTCTCTGTCCTTCTCTGTCTCCCTTTCTCCATCTCGCTCTCTCCCTTTCTCTATCTCTCTCTCTCTCTCCCTCCCTGTCTCTCTCTCTGTCTCTGTCCTTCTCTCTCTCCCTTTCTCCCTTTCTCTATCTCTAATACCACTGACACCTCTCCTGACTGGCCGACTGGCTGACTGGCTGGACTGATGTAACAGTAAATATAAAGGAACATTTCACAAACTCACTGTGCTTTCTTGGCGCAGGTCACAGCTGGGAGCAGTCTCCTGCGTCCCTCATTTGTTGTGTTGTATTTCTTCAGGTCAAACTCATCCAGCACCTCCTTGGACATCAGAAGCATGTGAGCCAGGGCTGAACAGTGAGCAGGAGACAACCTCTGTTGGAAATTCTTTGACGACAGGTATCTCTGGATTTCTTTGTGCATGGAATCATCATTCATTTCGAATAAGCAGTGGAAAAGGTTTACGCATCTTTCTGGAGAGAGATCTTCTCTGTTGAGCTCCTTAATGTACTGACAGATGTTACTGATACACTGTGCACTGTTGTGTGTGTGGTTCAGTAGACCTTGCAAAACTCTCTGATTGCTCTCCAGAGAGATGCCCATGAGGAAACGAAGAAAAAGATCCAGGTGTCCATTCTTGCTTTCCAGGGCTTTGGTAATTGCAAACTTCAATGCCTCTTCCAGGGAAAAAAATGCCCCCATGTCCTCCATCTGGTGGCTGTAGCACACAAACATATGGAGTGCTGCCAAAAACTCCTGGATACTCAAATGCACGAAGCAGTAGACCTTCTTCTGCTGAAACACTAATTCTTCCTTGAAGATCTCAGTGCATAGCCCTGAGAACACAGAGGGCTTCGAGACATCAATGCCACACTCTCTCAGGTCTTCCTCATAAAACATGAGATTGCCATTCTCCAGATTCTTGAAGGCCAGTTTTGCCAGCTTCAGTATGATTTCTTTCTGTGATTCCCGAGGTCTCCCTTCCCCTCTTTCAGTGCCTCTCTGATTCATTCTGGCTTTCCCGAACTCCCGAGTGTGCTCCTTTTGTGCCCGTTTACTCTTTTTTGTAGTCTGGAAGAGCAGAAAGTGTATGAATATCTCAGTCAGAGTTTTGGGGATGCTGTCTTGTTGCAGCATGTGCTGAAGCACTGTAGCTGCAATGCTACAGAAGACTGGAATGTGGCACATGATGTGGAGACACCTGGATGCCTTGATGTGCGAGATGATTTTGTCGGCCTGACTCTCATCACTGATTCTCTTTCTGAAGTACTTCTCCTTTTGTGGGTCACTGAAACCTCGAATTTCTGTAACTCGGTCGAAAAAGCTAGCAGGAATTTGACTGGCTGCTGCTGGTCGAGAGGTTATCCAGATGAGTGCAGATGGAAGCAGGGATCCCTGAATCAGGCTGGTCACCAAGTCATCTACTGATGCTACTTGCTTAACATCGCACACCAACGTGTTTGACTGGAAATTTAGGAACATTCGACTCTCATCCAAACCATCAAATATGAAGGCAATGTTATAGTCTTTTTTGTATTCTTTGCCATCCTTCAGCTCAGGGTGAAAGTCTAGCAGAAGTGTATGAAGACTATACTGATGACTCCTTGCCAAATTCAACTCACGAAAAGGAAGGGAAAAGATTAAATCTATATTCTGATTGGCTTTCCCATCGGTCCAGTCAAGGATGAACTTCTGCACTGAGATTGTTTTCCCAATCCCAGCAACACCTTTGGTCATCACTGTTCTGATGGGCTTCTCCTGTTCAGGTAAGGACTTGAAGATGTCATTGCATTTGATTGGTGTGTCTTCTGTGGTTTGTGTTCTGGATGCTGCCTCTACCTGCCAAACCTCATGTTCCATCTTCAGCATGTCACTCTTTTCTTCTGTGATGTAGAGCTCTGTGTATATCTCATTAATGGGTACTTGAGACGCTGGCTTGTTAAGGCTTTCAGAAATATTCTCAAATCTTCTCTTCAGATTGGCTTTATGGTTCTCTGAAAGATTCTTCAGTACTCTATCGTCTATGTGTCATTCACAAAACAAAAAAAAAATGTATTATTAAATCACAACATAGTTCAATGGTGACAACTTTAGTGACAAACAACAATCAGGTTTAGACCCTCATTAAAGCGTTGGCATCAGAGGTGTCAATCCCGGGTTCAGAAAGTAAAAACCCTGCCACGTTTTCCTTCTAACGCAGGTGACTTCACTAAGTAGCTGATCTACCTGTCTTGAGTGCTCGTTACGATCAGCTGATTCAGAGCTGGTTGGATCAAATTTGTGGCAGGATTTTTACTTTCTGAACCCGGGATTGACACCTCTGGTTGGCATAAGTGTGTCATGTGACAACATACAACATATCTATTTGAACCATAGCAGGGAACACATGTATATGACTAGGTGCTAAAGCAAACTCAAATATGCACTCCAACTCAAATATTTCATGCCTTTTCTATGACAACAGCAATACCCCTTCCATGTTTTAACACATGAGCAATGTAGGTTCCACTGTGTGTTTAAGATAAAAGAGCTGTTTGGAGAACAAAACTAGCCATTTCCCACTCAATTGTGATTACACTTCTGATCTTAATTCATTTTTATTTCAACCAGTTGTACTTCTCAGACATTAATATCCATACTTAGCCAGTTCACAGTATATTGTTACATCCCATATACACTGCGTGCACATGGTAGGATTGGGATTGGTTTGGGTGCTGCTACACAACGGGTGGTCTGTCCCAAAATCCAAGTGTACATGGAGTTTGTCTAATCTGATAATGGTCAGAGACCTGGCCCTCTCCACTATGCTAGGTGGGTGGCGCTGTAGTCAACTTCTATCGTTCTAGTATTATCTTTTAATGCAAGGAACGCATAACTCTCAAACCACTCATCCGCTTGATCTCAAATTTGAAGGGCGTCATCATAATGTTACCAGTGTGTGCAGTGGCAAGTTTCGTGTTCTTCGGGCAAAAAATGCCAAAGATATCGGTCAAACCATGCCGAGCCAGCCATGACGACCCAGGCTGATAGGATTTACAACGCTAGCTGCTAGAATGTTGAACATAACACAACTAACGACATAACTACAATAATGGACATAACACAAGTAAACATTTGCCCACAACAAAGCTGCTACGCAGATAAGATACGCAACAGCAAACTACAGCACTGCACACATATGCCTACAGTGCATACAAACAACACGTAGAGGAGACTGAACTTTTCACCTCTTATTCCGGTTGTCCCACATCGCAAAACAGCGACTAAAAAAAGCTTACAAGCCAGTCAGTGCAAATGTATTTACATAGCCTCCTCCTTTCACCTGATATTATTACCCACTTAAACAATAAGGTGGTCTAAACAAAAACATAATACTCTGGCACATCTTCTATGGGCTCTGCACTATTCCTACTAAATAAAGACAATAAATAAACTTTCTGGCGGCATACAAAGATGGTGTTCGAGGAGTCTGACGCATTCACGTACATGTTGTGCATTCTGCTGTGTTTGGAAGTCCGTATAAAGGAACAAACTGCGTTTTGGTTTCGTTGATACATGCACAGTACGTGAATCTGATCCGATCCCGTGCACAAGGCAGCACCAAGTGGTTTAACATCAGCTTAAGCCTGGCGTTCCAAGTGGTTTCGTGAAACCAGTCCCTATCCGATCTTTATCCCGTGCACATGAAGTTGATACGATCCCAAACCAGTTCCAATCGGTTTCGACTCGTCCATGTGCACACAGTGATTGTCAGAGAGTAAATTATAGTGGTAAGCCTTGGTACTCCTTGAGGAGTATTTGGCACAGACAGGCACAGTACTCTTCCTGTTGACTGTATTTATATTATGTACTGTCGGGAACACAATGAAGCTGATAACAGTTTCTCATTGACATCTCTGCCTGATCATTTGACAGCATTTAAAAGCACAGCTTCTTTTGTTGTGGCTGAATGGGATAAAATTAGAATCTTCACCTGTATATCCGGTCTGCTGGTGTTTGTCTTCACCTGTATATCCAGTCTGCTGGTGTGTGCTGCTCTCTGCACTGCCTGGGTGTTCACCTGGAAGAGATCGGCTTCTCCAGCGCTTTTTGCACTGAGAACCAATGTGGTCCCCAGACTCCCACTCACTAGAGAGATGAGAGAAAAACTCATATAAGAAAACGAAAAATAGTGCCAACAATTACAACAGCAACAATAATCTAGCAAACAGTACAGTAAAGCAACAGCAAAAATGTAGCCTACCAAAAATAAAAGCGAGAACGAGCTTTTTAGGGTATACTCTAGATGTAATTTTGGATATCACTTTTTATTAGAAATACCAGTTTTCAAAGTTAAGATCAGTATCTAAAAATCAGACTCACATTTTTGGCATGCTCACAAGATTCTAGGGCCAGGGGAACAAACATGTGAACCAAAAACCTTGACATATTAGGGCCTATTACCCTATTACAAGAATATTTTAACAAAATATTACTAACTGAAATTGAACTTGAATGTGGCACGTGCTCTTATACTGTATGGGCCTATGCTGTGTACTAACACAGTTTGTTCATGATTGTCATTTATGATTACCCATGTGTGATGGAGTGACCATCACTAGGGTTGTGGGTGTGCTCGGACTGCCATCCCAACGAGCCTGGCTCTTTGGCGTTGCAGTCAGAGTACACGTTTGGCAACCCGGAGACCCGGGTTTGAATCCCGGTGGGGCGACTTCTCCTCCCCTTCGCTACACCATGTTACACTTTAAGATCTTAGAAACACAAATTCTCCATGTGTCTTGGTCGGGAGTCAGGCCACATTACAAGACAATGCTTTGTTATTGTATGGTTTCTGTTGGCTGCTGGTGAACGGCTCCCAATATTAACAATGGACACATTATACGACTGTCTAAAAATTCTGACATGCTAGTCTTTTTGTAGAATGTGGCGGACAAATGATAGCAGGTCGTTAAGCATGTCACATTGTGAGAGTCATTCACTTTCGTTGTTGTGTTCGGCCTGATCTTTCAGAATTGGTGACGATGCTGGAAAGTGGAAGTTACAACAAATTGCAAAAAAATGTGCACCACTCCCCACCCCCTCTTCTATCATTATTCTGCCTTGCACTAATACTTATTTATGAATCAATTTATCTTTTTACTATATGTTGTAAATATATGTTGTAAATACCCTACATACATGTCTGCACGGTAGAGTGAGTGGTTCTTAATTTCATTGTGCATGTGTATAATGACGATAAAAGGCATTCTTCTGAAATCATACACTGTAAAACCGGATAAGTCAATACAACTCAAAACTTTTGATGTAACTGATTGCGTCAATAGTTTTGAGTACATTAACTATATATTTTAATTAAAGTTAACTTTAAAAGTTTAAATACATGAACTTGTACTTAAACTTTTAAAGTTTTGAGTTGCATTGACAATCCGGTTTTACAGTGTATAATGTGAACCAGGCATTAGTGAGCAACGGAACTGTCTCTCTCTAAGCATATAATCTGGCTTTCTAAAAGTACTCATCCTGTTCACCTCTTTCCTCTGCCCACAACTGTTTCAAAATACATGTGCCGACAACAATATTTATATCATTATTATTATCATTATTATTGATGTTGCTGTTGTTGTTTACTAATTATTGATAACTATTTATTAATATGTAATGTGAAGTGTTACCCAGTGTAGGGCTCATTAGGCTGCAGTAACAGCATTGTTAAAGGGGTCCTTCCGCTAAAAACCACTTTGAGTAGCTCTATTTACAATGTGGTGGGTCACAACAAGCAGTATATGCACGCAGCATTCCAAGACGTGAAATTCGACCCTCATCGTTTTACTGGTCATTGAAGGGTCGAGCTAACCAAAACGAGCGGATCAGAGCAGGCCAAACCTATCTACGTCACTAGGTCGTAAGCCCCGCCCAGAGCCATGTATGGCAAGCCCACATCCCAGAGGAAGAACAGTGGACAGAAGCTAGGTGAGCGAAAGACAGTGAATTTGCATAATCAGAGGTGCCTTATTGACACGTCATGGATATTCACGAGGGACACCGGAAAAGCCAGTCGTTCAACCACTAGAACTGTTATAGCTTACAGAAAACAGCGTCAAGCAAGAGAACTAGGAAATAATTTTTCACAGAAATGACACACAATGCATTCAACCATAGTGGCGACACAGAAATACGAATAAAAATAACGATGAAAGGACCCCTTTAACTATTTAAAGTACTCAACTATTTATCTATGCAGTCTTTCAAACTATCCGTTGTCATAAACTATGTCCCCTGCAAGAACCTATGTCAAAATTAAAGTACTTACTAGCATAGTTAGAAAGAACTATTCACTAGCATAGTTAGCTAGCTCAGTTAGTTGTTAGCAAAGTTAGCATCATTGACATAGTTAGCATTGTTAACATATTTATTTTATTATTATTACTACTACTACTACTACTGCTACTACTGTTATTATAATACACAATATAGTTACTTTTATTTGTACTTGTATTAACATGCATCACACATTGCTCATATGTGTTGTTTTGCAATGTGAAAATTTCTTTTATGAAGTTGTATTGACAGTAGTCCAGAATATAATCTCTCAGCATCAAATAGCATCTTCATGCTGGTATTAAGTGTCGAAAACTCAGACCAATACCCACTAACACTCACCTCTGACCAATAGAAACACCCCCTCCATCAAAGTGGATCGGACGGACCATAGAATCATCACTCTTCATGGACACACAGCTCGGTATAGGAGAGTGTGACCTCGTCTGTTGGACGGAGCTTTATATCACACACACACACACACACACACACACATACATAATATTTAATATTTTTTATTTACTCCAACATACACACAAACATACTCAAACACAGTGAAAATGTATTTTATGAAGTTGTATTTACACTAGTTCAGAAAATAATCTCTTAGCAAAGTTCAGACTAATACTCAAGTGTGGAAAACTCAGACTAATACCCACTAACACTCACCTCTGACCAATAGAAACACCCCCTCCATCAAAGTGGATCGGACGGACCATAGAATCATCACTCTTCATGGACACACAGCTCGGTACAGGAGAGTGTGACCTCACCTGTTGGACGGAGCTTTATAACACACACACACACACATACACACACACACACACACACACACACATATACATAATATTTAATATTTTTTATTTACTCCAACATACACACAAACACACTCAAACACAGTGAAAATGTATTTTATGAAGTTGTATTTACACTAGTTCAAAAAATAATCTCTTAGCAAAGTTCAGACTAATACTCAAGTGTCGAAAACTCAGACTAATACAGATTAACACTAACACTCACCTCTGACCAATAGAAACACCCCCTCCATCAAAGTGGATCGGACGGACCATAGAATCATCACTCTTCATGGACACACAGCTCGGTATAGGAGAGTGTGACCTCGTCTGTTGGACGGAGCTTTATACCACACACACACACACACACACACACACACACACACACACACACACACACAGATATATAATATTTAATATTTTTTATTTACTCCAACATACACACAAACATACTCAAACACAGTGAAAATGTATTTTATGAAGTTGTATTTACACTAGTTCAGAAAATAATCTCTTAGCAAAATTCAGACTAATACTCAAGTGTGGAAAACTCAGACTAATACAGATTAACACTAACACTCACCTCTGACCAATAGAAACACCCCCTCCATCAAAGTGGATCGGACGGACCATAGAATCATCACTCTTCATGGACACACAGCTCGGTACAGGAGAGTGTGACCTCGTCTGTTGGACGGAGCTTTATACCACACACACACACACACACACACACACACACAAAAAAAGATTAGTCCTACATTATTATTATTATTATTATGACCACTATTATTATTGTTATTATTATAATACCGTATTATACCATATAGTTATTTTTATTTGTACTTCTATGAACACATATCACAAATTGTTCTTTAGGCGTCATGTATTGTAATGAGAACAAAGTTTTATACATTTGTATTTAAGTAGTCAAGAAAATAATTTATCATTATACAGCAGTTAGGTCTGGTTGAACTGTTTAGCACTTTCTGATTGGACGAGACGCATTCTAAGCGTCACTAGGAGTGAGAACTTCCCACGGTATACCATGTGTGACTGTTCACCAGTGATAAGCACTTCACCGAAGATACAACATAATCATTAAATCGAGTGCATTTATAAACTATGGCAGACTTTAACAAGACACCCAAGACTGCAGGGCAGCAGCTGTGCATTAGGCCTACTTCGGACTGTGAACAACGACAACAATCATATCTCAGCGGTTGAACAACACAGGGGAATGTCCAAATCAATGTGTAGGACACTTGTTGCATAGCAACCACAGATGACGGTAACTCAAACTGTAAAGTATTTTGTGGAACAGAGACTGGAGCGAAAGAAATACAACTTAAACTGAATGTTAAAATTGTGTCTATACACATTTTTTTTGCCAACAGAACTGTTGTATAAAAGCCATACAACACTCGTGTTCGTGAGGGTGTTCGTGGATATCCTAACGGGTGTGGTCACCTACAACCCCTAGCCTTCAGCTTCGTCCCTGCGAGGATATAAACAAACACCATCACAAACACGAGTGTTATATCGCTTAAACATCAAATACTGTTTTAATGCTGGTAAAGCGTCTCCTTGGACAAATTGCATGGGAGGGTGTCATAATTCAAAGCCATGACTAAAGTACAACATGTCTGCCCGCTAGTGGAGAGGAGTATTAACGAGATTTGACACTCTATTGGACACAACAGGTTGTTTTATTCAATTTCGCATCCTGTGGCAGTCGTGCGACTTTTGGTGGTTAGAGGGTGAAGTGTGTAAAACTCAGACTAATACCCACTAACACTCACCTCTGACCAATAGAAACACCCCCATCAAAGTGGATCGGACGGACCATAGAATCATCACTCTTCATGGACACACAGCTCGGTACAGGAGAGTGTGACCTCGCCCGCTTGATGGAACTTTATACCACACACACACACACACACACACACACATACACACACACACACACACACACACACACACACACACACACACATAAATATTTATATATATATATATATATATGTATATATATATATATATATAATATTTAATATTTTTCATTTACTCCAACATACACACAAACATACTCAAACACAGTGAAAATGTATTTTATGAAGTTGTATTTACACTAGTTCAGAAAATAATCTCTTAGCAAAGTTAAAGGGGAACTTCCATCGTTATTTTGATTCATATTTCTGTGTCGCCACTATGGTTGAATGCATTGTGCGTCATTTCTGTGAAAAATGATGTCCTAGATCTCTTGTTTGACGCTGTTTTCTGCAAGCTATAACAGGTCTAGTGCTTGAACGACTGGCTTTTCCGGTGTGCCTCGTGAATATCCATGACGTGTCAATAAGGCACTTCTGATTGGGCAAATTCGCTGTCTTTTGCTCACCTAGCTTCTGCCCACCAATCCTTTGGGATGTGGGCTTGCCATACATGGGTCTGGGCGGGGCTTACGACCTAGTGATGTAGATAGGTTTAGCATGCTCTGATTCGCTCGTTTTGGTTAGCTCGACCCTTCAATGACCAGTAAAACCATGAGGGTCGAATTTCACGTCTTGGAATGTTGTGTGCATATACTGCTTGCTGTGACCACCACATTGTAAATAGAGCTACTAAAAGTGTTTTTTGACGGAAGGACCCCTTTAAGACTAATACTCAAGTGTGGAAAACTCAGACTAATACCCACTAACACTCACCTCTGACCAATAGAAACACCCCCTCCATCAAAGTGGATCGGACGGACCATAGAATCATCACTCTTCATGGACACACAGCTCGGTACAGGAGAGTGTGACCTCTTTTGTTGGACAGAGCTTTATATCACACACACACACACACACACACACACACACACACAAAAACAGACAAAAATACGTAAAAAATACTGTGTACGTAGCCAATAGCAGGTACAAGAAACAAACCTTTTTGACCAAGACTGCCTTTAATACAATAAGTTTAGTCCTATGAAGCTCCTGGGGATTTGTGTCCTATGGTATAATGTATTCATCAGAGGATGTACCTTTACAAATGCAGTAAATGTCTGCAAAGTAAGTTATGTAGTAAATGTCTGCAAAAAGGTTGAGGAATTTATGATAAAACATTATAAGGTGAAAAACTGTCATCCACTGTCATTCCAGAGCATTGCCACAACAGGCTGAATGGCCTGTTAAGATCACTCCTTCTGTTCGCTGATTGGCCAGGTAAGAATTCTACTGGAGAAAGAGCCTCTCAATACAGCAGTTCCAGACCCTCTGTACAAAACGAAGTGAAGTACGAGGGACTGGTTTACCAGGCTAGGTCTCAAGCATCATTGCATTTTTTGTTGTTTTTTTTTTAACTTGTTTCCTGTTTAGATCACATCAGAGTGAATTTGAGCATGTCCAGTGTTATGAACACAGCCGTATTACCGACTGGGCCAGTGGGGCCTGTGCCCAGGGGCCCATGGGTTCAGCGGGGCCAGGGGGGGGGCCCACAACAATGCAGATGCCGATTGCGATATCAGAGGCCTCTATTCTTTAGGATCTTATGACTACTCACAATGTTATACGGCATAAGTGAAGAGAGAACCGAGAGAGAAGGGTGAACTGAATTGGGCTGGGGGGACAGTGACAGCAATCACGGGATATGGCAACCAGAGGGCCCCTGGGCCATGCTGTACGGCAACCAGAAGGCCCCTGGGCAATGGGGGACGGTAGTCAAAATGAATACTTGTGTGTTTTCCCACCACATTGACATGTTCGCAGACATTTTGTGAACACAGCCTATCCTGGGAGACTTTGTCGGGGGGGGCTTTGCAAACTCCTGACCCCGGGGCCCAGACCCACCTTAATCTGGGCCTGGTTATGAATGTCACAGAACATGAGTTCAGAAAATCCTGTTACGATAGGCTAATAAAAAATTATTCTGAGCCAAAATATGGATTTTGATAATTGTGAAATCTGTTAGACATGAATGCATTCCTCCTTACCATTTTGTATGGTAAAGGCAAAATTATTTCAGAAAGTTGTTTTATTAGGCCACCCATGCATATTTCATGCTTGTTTCCTATTTCTATTATCATTTAGATTCTTAAAAAAATATATATTATTTCATTACTTTTTTTATTTTGAAAGATACCTATGAAATGTTACCCCACCCCCAAATGTACATATCTCAATTTGTAGCAGGGTGACACTATTTTAGTGAGATGACCAGTGACAATATGTTTCACTCTGAGGCTGAAAAAAAAAAGTAAGACATTGGGAAGACAAATGATTTGGTCAACATATTTCATTGTTGTTATTGTTATTGTTATTATTGCACTGTAAAACCGGATTGTCAATACAACTCAAAACTTTTGATGTAACTGATTACGTCAATAGTTTTGAGCACATTAACTATATATTTTATTTAAAGTTAACTTTAAAAGTTTAAGTACAACTTCATGTAATTAAACTTTTAAAGTTAACTTTAATTAAAATGTATAGTTAATGTACTCAAAACTATTGACGTAATCAGTTACATCAAAAGTTTTGAGTTGTATTAACTTATCCGGTTTTACAGTGTGTATTCTTATAGTTATTGTTGTTATTGTGCTTGTTTACCATTGAGTCTCATGTCCATGGCCCTCTTCTTCACAGGAACTCATTGTAGGCAAATACACCCTTTTTCTAGGATTTCATTTCTCCAACAACACTGGACAATGAGAAAGAAAAGCATACATATGTCATATTATGATTAACAATAACTGCGTTAAGATACAATAAATGAAAGGGCAAAACAAAACTTAATAAAGCTTTGTTTTGCATACATCATTCTGTATATGGAGACCAAAGGCATAACCATGAATACGGCTGAATTGGGGGGATATAACCATAGACTGTGGATATAACATATAAAAGTACCACACATGTATACTGCAGTGCTTTAATATCTACACACGAACTGACACTTTCTAAACATTTGTTTCTGTCAAAATTGTTCTGTCACTAGACACACTAAGACCAAGGGCACCAGCATTCCCATTCACAATCACAATCTTGATAATCTGCCAATAGCCAATCTCCTCCCTGACAAGCACAAGATTCTTATCAGTACCCTTGAACCCACTGGACTGGATGAACACACCCATACAAGAACACTTACACAAACCACTATGCTGATCTGGACTTTGGTCTCTCTCTCTACCACTGACACACAGCACTGATAAGTGCTGATACAGTATGGGCTCCCTGACCAACCCTGTTTTAGCTATGGGGACAGACTTGTTACAGGCATAAATGACACAAGACGTATGCGATAAAGTAATATCCTTTCTTCATTCTAAATCTCTTCCTTAGCACCATCAATCACTGTTGTTTTGTCTTTGTTTAGTCCAAATCTTCACCTCACACAACCAATTTACCGCCCTTTGTCTGGGATTAGCAAACATAAATCGGCCCATCCTTTGAAATTCGTCAAATAACTTAACCTATGTTAACAAAAAAGTGCGGCTTCTTAATGTATATATAATAACACGATAGCATTAATAGCAACTATCGATTTATAGGCAAAAACTCTACTCACTAAGCTCCAAATTTTAAACGTCAAACGTTGAGCCAACTTCATTACGGTTCTGGGATCTTAGTACATCAAACCCTGCGTTTCTTACTATTAGAGGAAGCATCATGATTAGAAAACACTAGATTTGTATTATTTCTATGGTCTGTGCCTTATAAAGTTTCCCTTGCTCTGCGAAGCAACTATCTCCCCAGTGTTTACTTTAGATAGAAATAACAATAGAAATACCAGCACCAGAGCCGAGGCAGTTCTTTATCAAGTTGCTTGTTATACGCCCCATACAACATGTTACTTACCGTTACGCACATAGATTGTAGTAGTAGGCCTACACGGTATCTGAAAAATATGTCCGTTGTTCGCCCGAGTTCCAGGAAGCAACTACTGTTACAAAAAGGCAGGCTAAAAAGTTTAACTTTCGATTTTCATTTGACCGCATCTGCTGCTGTGTATGGCTGCTCGATAGCCGCATTCGAGTTACCATAGTAGCCTATTGCAAACCCGTCTGTTTCTGTCTGTCTGCATACGTCAACGAAAACTGCTGGTCACACAGCAGGAGTGTGCATTAAAATGCGGTAGTAAAGTCGAACACAAATCTTGAGACTGAGCCCACACCTTCGCGATCTCAGTAGCAGATAATAGGGGGGTGGGAGTGGGGGGGTGGAGGTGGGTGTGCAAGTCGAGTCTTTTTATTTATTTTATAGCACATTTTTTTAAAAAGTGCATCACAACACAAACAAGCTAAAAATAGAGAGAAAAAGACATGTCTTCAAATTGGATTTAAATAACGTAGCCTACACATAAGATGACAAGTTCAGAGAGGGGCCACCGGACAACGCTTCTGCACAGACGTCACTGAACTTCTAACCAACCCTTGCAAAGTTGCGTCACCAAGTAGGCGTTAGCTAACTCCTTGCAGCTGTGTGGAGACAACAGGATCCGGCCAGTTGCACTATCCGTTCTGCACGTGTGCATAATGACGCATCAGAAAGACGGCACGATCTGTACCAGACAGACCTACCCGTTTGTGAGGACTGTGTCTTGTGAGTGTGTCGCTTCAGATTATATCAGCAATTGAACAACACGCCACAGTCTGTAATTTGTCATTTCTGTAAATGTCAGATCCTTTGATGAAAGCAGTGTGCTGGACACAATTACCGGTAATTTCAATAAATCCAAAACTATAACTTTTATGAAATGATGACTTTCTTAATCATTATGTAACATATTTATTTGGTTTTATTTCTTGTGTCATTTTGGGTTGGAGCTTGGCTTGGGTTTATATGGGCAGTGTGCAATGACACATATGTGACCAGAGTGGCAGTGGATGTGGTGCTGAGTTCAGCGGGAATAATAATAATAATAATAATAATAATAATAATAATAATAATAATAATAATAAAAATCAAAGGGAAAGTCAAAGGGAAACTCCCTGTGTAGTGATACCAAAGTCCTTTGACTAACCCTGAGTCCTGATCATTCATGTAACTGTGTCTTCCTCTGAACTCAAGATTCTATGAAAGTATACTTACTCATGAGAAAGGCATCTCCTGTCTCCTCTCTTCTTCTTTCTTTTCCTTTCCTCTTCTGCCCTCTTTATCTTAGTTTCTATTTCTTCAATTTTCTTTTTTTTTTTCCTCAGCTGTCCTCTATCTCCTTTTTAAACAAAACATGAGGCCCATTTGTGCTCTATTAGCACCAGTGGTAAGTGTGGGACTGCTATGTGTATTAAGTCCCAAAAGGTCTGTGGTTCAAATTTCTGGATATCAAATAAACTCAGGCAGACTCAGCTGGCAATCAAGAAATCTCAGAGAGCTTTATTACAGCTCCGGAGACTCACGTCGTGTAGCAAACATGCGTAGTCTAACTAACATACAGAATGCAACCATTCTTATACCCTCAGAACCCCATACAGCACCCTTGCACGTGGCACATTCATCAATAGAGGTGTTTACCTAGCTTCACGCCCAACATTACCAGGAATCCACAAACTCTAATAAACATCTGTGCTATCACTTGAGGGTGACCTGACCCAAGGTCAACCTGACCCCCCCTAGATGTATAGTATTATATACGAGGCGCCTTTGGGTCCGGCTCCTCCGAACCTGGGGACACACTTATCTCCAAGAGAGTCAGGCTACACCCGAAGCCACAACACAGATATTCCTACAATTCTTTAGTCAACAAGGCAACAGAATGTTCCAAGCATGAAGGGCACAGAGATTATGCATGGTACAACTATGCAGTTTGAACACACACAAGTTACACAAAGCACGACTTATTTCATTAAACTCTTGATGATTATACATAATTAATAGATGATATAAATTTTATTCCCACAGGTCTGTGACTTATAGTTTTCTTTCTTGAGGCCTCTGTCTCTAAGCCCTCCACTAAAGTTACAACTGTTCCTGTGCCACGTCTCTCTCCTCTGGACTGCTACAGTACATGCTGCTTCCAGTAGGTTACTGTCATGTACACTAATACTTTCCACATTGCACGGGCCCAGCTGTCTTTAAGGATAGTCTCTCGTTCCGAACTTCACCAACTGGATACTATAATTCTGTAGTTTAATCACTATCACTGTTATCACTGCAACTGGCCGATGTTCCCACTGCCTCACCCTGCACCATAAGCTGCTGTGTGGTAAGTTGGGTGGGGGATTAGGGCTGACATATGTCACCCACATGAGTGCTGCACACTGGGTGTGGTTATTGAGCTCCACCTTCCAAGCGAAGAAATGCAAGTTCTTGTTATTACCACTTGTCGAGGCTCGAGGTAAATACGTAATTACAGTACCTTCCTGTAGTATGTGGCGGTCTACTGCCCTCGTGTGGTTATAACATGATACTACACTGTTTTACTTCATTTGCATTTCAAATTGGATTTAAATAACGTAGCCTACACATAAGATGACAAGTTCAGAGAGGGGCCACCGGACAACGCTTCTGCACAGACGTCACTGAACTTCTAACCAACCCTTGCAAAGTTGCGTCACCAAGTAGGCGTTAGCTAACTCCTTGCAGCTGTGTGGAGACAACAGGATCCGGCCAGTTGCACTATCCGTTCTGCACGTGTGCATAATGACGCATCAGAAAGACGGCACGATCTGTACCAGACAGACCTACCCGTTTGTGAGGACTGTGTCTTGTGAGTGTGTCGCTTCAGATTATATCAGCAATTGAACAACACGCCACAGTCTGTAATTTGTCATTTCTGTAAATGTCAGATCCTTTGATGAAAGCAGTGTGCTGGACACAATTACCGGTAATTTCAATAAATCCAAAACTATAACTTTTATGAAATGATGACTTTCTTAATCATTATGTAACATATTTATTTGGTTTTATTTCTTGTGTCATTTTGGGTTGGAGCTTGGCTTGGGTTTATATGGGCAGTGTGCAATGACACATATGTGACCAGAGTGGCAGTGGATGTGGTGCTGAGTTCAGCGGGAATAATAATAATAATAATAATAATAATAATAATAATAATAATAATAATAATAATAAAAATCAAAGGGAAAGTCAAAGGGAAACTCCCTGTGTAGTGATACCAAAGTCCTTTGACTAACCCTGAGTCCTGATCATTCATGTAACTGTGTCTTCCTCTGAACTCAAGATTCTATGAAAGTATACTTACTCATGAGAAAGGCATCTCCTGTCTCCTCTCTTCTTCTTTCTTTTCCTTTCCTCTTCTGCCCTCTTTATCTTAGTTTCTATTTCTTCAATTTTCTTTTTTTTTTTCCTCAGCTGTCCTCTATCTCCTTTTTAAACAAAACATGAGGCCCATTTGTGCTCTATTAGCACCAGTGGTAAGTGTGGGACTGCTATGTGTATTAAGTCCCAAAAGGTCTGTGGTTCAAATTTCTGGATATCAAATAAACTCAGGCAGACTCAGCTGGCAATCAAGAAATCTCAGAGAGCTTTATTACAGCTCCGGAGACTCACGTCGTGTAGCAAACATGCGTAGTCTAACTAACATACAGAATGCAACCATTCTTATACCCTCAGAACCCCATACAGCACCCTTGCACGTGGCACATTCATCAATAGAGGTGTTTACCTAGCTTCACGCCCAACATTACCAGGAATCCACAAACTCTAATAAACATCTGTGCTATCACTTGAGGGTGACCTGACCCAAGGTCAACCTGACCCCCCCTAGATGTATAGTATTATATACGAGGCGCCTTTGGGTCCGGCTCCTCCGAACCTGGGGACACACTTATCTCCAAGAGAGTCAGGCTACACCCGAAGCCACAACACAGATATTCCTACAATTCTTTAGTCAACAAGGCAACAGAATGTTCCAAGCATGAAGGGCACAGAGATTATGCATGGTACAACTATGCAGTTTGAACACACACAAGTTACACAAAGCACGACTTATTTCATTAAACTCTTGATGATTATACATAATTAATAGATGATATAAATTTTATTCCCACAGGTCTGTGACTTATAGTTTTCTTTCTTGAGGCCTCTGTCTCTAAGCCCTCCACTAAAGTTACAACTGTTCCTGTGCCACGTCTCTCTCCTCTGGACTGCTACAGTACATGCTGCTTCCAGTAGGTTACTGTCATGTACACTAATACTTTCCACATTGCACGGGCCCAGCTGTCTTTAAGGATAGTCTCTCGTTCCGAACTTCACCAACTGGATACTATAATTCTGTAGTTTAATCACTATCACTGTTATCACTGCAACTGGCCGATGTTCCCACTGCCTCACCCTGCACCATAAGCTGCTGTGTGGTAAGTTGGGTGGGGGATTAGGGCTGACATATGTCACCCACATGAGTGCTGCACACTGGGTGTGGTTATTGAGCTCCACCTTCCAAGCGAAGAAATGCAAGTTCTTGTTATTACCACTTGTCGAGGCTCGAGGTAAATACGTAATTACAGTACCTTCCTGTAGTATGTGGCGGTCTACTGCCCTCGTGTGGTTATAACATGATACTACACTGTTTTACTTCATTTGCATTTCAAGCTCTTGAAAAAAATGTACTTTTTCTATGGAGTGATTACACATAAAACACACCTTACATACACTAAATTGAATTGATTACCCACAATGTCACACATATTCTCTCTCTCTCTCTCTCTCTCTCTCTCTCTCTCTCTCTCTCTCTCTCTCTCTCTCTCTCTCACACACACACACACACACACACACACCACTGAAATGCCCTTCATGACCAAAGCATTATTCAACATTATCACTCAAAGCAGTGGAGAGCCCTCTACTGGAAAAAACTGACATAATTTAAAATGTGAATATCTAAATAATTACAAGTCCTAGGCAAACAAAATAATGAAAATATGATGAATAATAATTTATGTATCAATATTTAAACAAGATAGCCAGAGAAATATAGAACAAAGCCTCACAAATGTCCAGTGTGTGTGTGTGTGTGTGTGTGTGTGTGTGTGTGTAGTGTGTATGTGTGTGTTAAACTACACTACTGATCAAAAGTTTGGGCAAAATGACACAAGAAAGCAAATAAGCCAAATGACGAAATCAATATGTCATGTAGTGATTAGGGTCATATCAGTTATCCTTGCTATTTTAAGTAATTAATTTCATTGTCATTTTACATTGTGCAATGAAATTACTGAAACAATTACTGTGTTTATTATTGCTTTAAAGCTGCAATAAGAAGCCAAAACACAAAACATTTCCAACACACTCCAACAGGTGCGTTTCAGTAGTCAGTAAGTGTGCACTGGTTTCCAGCACCTCAGTACAGTAATAGCAATGAAAAATAATTTAAGCAGTTTAATCTGATGCACAGGTGCCCCCCCTCAAAGTCATCTCAATCTGAAAGTTGAACAAATAAAACTTTTGCTCGCTGCAAAAACTACACCAACTCCAAAACCCATGCGGGGCAAACAAGGTGAGCCAAGGTGAATGATAGAGATTTTGGCTCCAGGTGTCTTGATGTAAAAAGAGATAAGGGGAGGGGAAAATCCCAATCAGCATTTTAGTCTAAGTAATGGAGAGTGCTACGTGTTGAAACTTGTTAACTGTTAATATGCTCTTTAAACAAAATAATACATCACCATATGAAACACACCACCATCGTGTCAACTGTGCTGTAAAATACTATTTTACCAGTGGCAAAGGCAGCTGGTGAATGATGTGTGTGGGACATTTGGGAAAGGGGTGTGTTAAGGTGCAATGAGGACAGTAAGAGAGTCAGAGGCACATCCCACAGTCTTAGTGGAGGTGCTGCGTGTTGAAACACGTCTAGTGCATGTCTGGCTTCCCTCTGTGTCATTCTTTCAGTTGCTCAGTTAGATACTGCCCCCAGTATTCAAACTCCATATTCAAATCAGTCAATCCATATTGATCAGTGACAGACTCCGGTCCCTCCCCTGCAGGACTCTCAGGCTTCGGAGGTCCTTTGTTCACAGGGCCATACAGCTTTACAACACCACACAGAGGGAGCTGGGCATAATGGACTGGACTGCTTGAGCTGCACCCCACATTCACATTCACACACACACACACACACACACACACACACACACACACACACACACACACACACTCACACACTCACACACACATTCACACTCACACACACACACACACTCACTCACACACCACGCTGTGCTGGTGACCCCTACACTTTCCTGGACATACATTGTACTGCACTACTTGGATTACATCCTCCACTACATGACTATTCCATGGTCAACCCACACTATCCTACACTATCCTGGACAACGTGTACTGCACTGTTTTTGTATTGCCACTTTGTTTTTTACTTGCACTAAGGACCATTCCCCAATCTGTTCACTTGAAGTACGGCAATGCACCTTATATAGACACGTCTTAGTACCCCCCCCCCCCCCCCCCCCCCCCCCTCCTAACCAATTTCAGTGAATGTTGTATGTATGTTGATGTGTGCAATATTGTGATTCGTTTTGTAATGTGTATTTATTATGTGTAATGTGTATTATGTGTATGCTACGAGACACCTTAATTTCCTTCGGGATTAATAAAGTTACTCTACTCTCTACTACTAAACACTTTTCCTGCATAATGGATTTGAATTTTTTCCTGTCTTGCTTTCCTGTGTTTTGAATTTTGCCTGTGCCCATGTCACCTGTCTCTTCCTGCCATTTTGGACTATTTGCTCTCCAATTCTTTGATGAGGAGTCCATTTGCTCTTTAACAGTTTTCCTTGTCCTTTACCTTTGCCTTGGCTTTGCCATTTCTACAACTGGATTTCTGTGTTCATCTAACTTCCACTGGTTTGTATCCATGACTGTGGAGCTTATAGCTTTAGCTTTAGCTTTTCCCCCCTTTTTTGATAACTGTAAGTTGCCTGTCTGGTTTTAATTCTGCTTTTTTTTATTAGTCCTTCTGCTCATTTCTCATACTGTACATCTCACTGTTTTGCTACAAGAATGTGTGGCAGTTGCTGTGGCAGACCGCTTTTTCATTCTGCACAGTGTTCCTTTGTTTCTGAAGAGTCTCAGAGATGTAAGATCTGAATTTTGATTACAAATGGTAGAACATCCTACAACATTTGGCATTCTCCTTATTACAAGTAAGTGTTCTTTTAATCTCTCTATTTTGTTAAGGAGTTTTTTTAACTGCTTTTATAGGAAATGGGTGGTTGTGTGCTCCCTATGTTGTGTTGTATGTATTTGTGCTTTTTCATAAGAACTAAGTGTTCTATACATATATATATATATGTATATATACATACTATATATAGTATATATATACTATATATAGTGAACAAAAGAATTTCCTGCATTTTGTTGATTGATGAGAATAAATGATTAGCACTTCCATTTTTTAACGCTTTTATAGTTTACAGTATTTTTCACACCTGCCTATAACATTTGTATTATATATACAGTATATATATATGTGTGTGTGTGTGTGTACTTTAGGTGTTTATTTTAGCAATAGGTATTTCTCTGCTCTTCACACTGTGTGTGTGTGTGTTCTTGGCATTTTTCTGACCTTTCCTTGCCCTTTGCTGGGCCAGTGAACAGGCTGTCTGTGTAGTTTAATATTTAATTTTGGTTTATTATTTGGGAAGAGTAAATTGGTGTGAGGACAGTCCACAAAGGAGTAACCAGCTGTACCGTTTATGACACCTCAGCTTTAGGTGGGTCGGATGCAGCAACGGTTGCTCTTTCATTTAGTAAGCATAATGATAGCCTGCAAAATGTCGTTGTTGGGCGATATGAACACCCTATAATGTGGAACTACTAGTGATATAACAAAAAGCAGCCTGTAGTTCAGTGACGGAAGGTAGAAACAATGAATAAAAACTTGCCCTTTTTGACCCAAAATATTGTTGTGCACCTCAGTTTTTTAGCAGTATTGGATGTCTTTCTGTTACCTTCAAATGCAGTATGTTATGAGTGACATCTCAACTGCGTATTTATCCACACTTTTCCCAACTTGACTTTACCAGTGCACCAAATGTGAAAGGATATGTTCCTGTTGGACGAACTACGCTCAAGTGCAGTGTGGATTTGGGTTCTAGTGATCCACACGCGTGTATATGGTAAGTCTGCTCTTTTTGAAATACAATAGATCACATGCTGCACAAGAAAATGTTCTGCTACCCCCATTGCCTCCATCAGTCAATGAACGAAAATAGACGGAATAAGTTATAGCTACCATCAGTTAACATTAGCCCTTCATTCTGAATTGGGCACCTGATGGCTTTGGCCTTTTTCTGTCCATCCCTGTCTGTTTGTCACTCAACAGTTAAAATGTTTCCCATCCCCCAACACTGTCCCTCACAGCCAGGAGTTAACACTAAACCAATTCTCCGTGATGACCACATAACCGTCATGTCTAACCTATTTTTAATATATTTTACACAATTCAAAAAAACTAAAACATGCAGGAAGTATAAACCTATATTTATAATATTATGAATGAAATGTGTGTTATTTGGAAGAAAGTCGGTGTGTGACTGACTTTAGTCCACTAATTGCATTAGAGTATTATAGCATGGGTCCCCTATTCCTCCTATTGTGCGTTGCATTTGGGAGACCCAGAGGTGACATGAGCCCCCCTCCCCTTTCCCCTTCTCACTTCTGTGCACGGCACCTTCTTTAGCAAGCAGGGGCGCCTGCCGTTAGGGGGCGCCAATGTGCAGATTCCCCACACAGTGATATGATAGATAATAGAACTGTCTGATCAATAGATCACCCTGTAATTACAGGGGAGGCTTGAGACCCCTAAAATAACCCTAGTGACGCCACTGACTTCAGCACACTGTCATACAATAACACCAACCAGTCCTCATAAACTGCTTGTGAAATGTGTCTGTGCAATATATAGGCAATATATCATGTCAAGTAAGGATTAAAATATCCATCAGTGAAAATGTTGTAGGCAGTGCCACAGGGAGTTAACAAAGGGTTAACCGTCTCTGCAAAACGAGCTGCTTGCATGGTCTGGTCATGCCTGAGTGACAATGAATGGCAGCCTTATTTTCAGTGGACCTAGCACCAATGCACCCTGGTTGGCAGGTTTTAGGGTCATGCATGGACAATAAATGTCAAAGAAAATGTTTTGTTTTTTTATGAGTTACATGATTTCAGTAAGGCCAGTAAGGCAGTCTTAGTTTTAATTTTGGATTTACTGTTCTCTCATAATTTGTATTTATCTGTCAAATGCTACAACTAGGTGTAGTAGCTGGGTGGATTGAGTTTGTCTTATATACAGTCAATGGGTTTGTGACCTTGTTTTTATATGCCTGATTTGCATAATAGGGAAAATAATTTACAAATGGCAGTATGCAGGTTTTTCAGCATTTATTAATTTAAGGTGCCAATACAGTAACAAGTGGCTGTCAAATACAGGGACAGGAGAACAAGCTATTATTATTATGCTTATTATTATTATTGCACAATTGATGATTCTGGCTGGCATACCAGCTAGCACAGTAAAACCAAAGGTACACAGAACTGTAAGAAGCATAACCTTAAGTCACAGAACAATACTCAATTCATAAACCAGTAAAGCTAGGGTGAATTCGTGGTGGCACAACAGAACATTCCCATGCCGTTTCTAAAAAAAGAATAAAGAAAATGCACAGATTCAGATACCTCAAGATGTGCACATGTACCTACCATCCTAACAAAGCTAACCTCCAGCTGCCAACCCCTTTACCCTGGCTGCACTAAATTTGTTCCGCTTTTGCTAACTCTGTTCTCCTCTACGTATCTGTAGCTTGATTTGAGTCATCTACTGTAAGACACCTTGGGTAAAATCATTGGCTAACTGTAATGTAATGTAAATGTTTATTTGCCAGTTATAGTAACATACTCATACATCTTTTTTAATTTATTTTTTCTGCAGCTACAGGTACATTTGAGATCCAATACAGAGTGGAATTTGATCAAAACGACAGATTTTATTTTCAGCAAATAACTTTATTTGATGGAGACATAGTATTTTCCTGCAGCAGACAACAATTGGAAGACCAACCAAGACAGGACTGGGTGGTGCACACTTTCACCCAAGAAGAACTGACACAAAGAAGTGAGAAGTGTAACGGGCAACTCTCTGGGCACTTATCTTGGTTTCAGAAAATAAATGACACTGTTCCTATTACAACAGGTGGGTGACGATGAGAGCAAAAGAAAAATAAAAACGATAAAAAATATAGAAGATGTTTAAGGGGTGTTACTCATACTAAAACTTATTAAAAACTGTAAATTGCTATTGAAATAACTTTACATACAGTATAAGGTGGTCTGGTTTAGTATTCTTTCATGTTGTAGAGAAAATCAGTCATATTCTGTAACACACATTCTGTTCAACAGAGATTCTTCAGAGACGCCATGGCTGTGTAATCGAGAGTTCAGGAGTATCTGCGTTTGATGAGTGGGGCGTGAACGGACTAGACTTCCTGACCTTCGACCCTCAGACTATGACATGGACGGCTTTGTCCAACATGGCCACCACTGTAGCAGCGGACTGGAACACACAGAACATCAGGAATGGTGTTTATAGCAGTTTTGGCAAGAGTGTGTGTCCAGACACCTACAATATATTTAAGACGAAAAGAGCAAACTGGACCAAGGAGCATGAAACTACTCAAAAAGGTAATTTCCCATAGAGACCCATAGAATGCTTTCTGGTTTACACCTGCATTCATGACATGTAGAATTTTCAGCACAAAGTAGATGTGCATTTCCAGAGGTTTCTAACATGTAGCAGAATGCATTAGTAGTCACTCTATCATCATTTTAAGACAGAACACGCAATCAAACATAGGAGTGTTCAGAATTCAAAGCTTAACAAGTGCATGTATAAAAACGAAACTTATTAAATTATTGACATTTTGCTAGGAACTTTTACAAAATATAGGCTACCTGTTAAAATACCATGTTTCCTTGCAGTAAGCTAAGTTGCAACTCTTTTTAAGGACATGGTGGTCATACTGCACAGTGGTCATAATATCTTGAGCAGCTTTGGGGATGATGAAGTGGGAGATCTGTGAACGTTTAAAGGGTTAAAGGAATTTTGAAATAATTCATTATGCTGTGTCCTATCACACAGTGCAGATGGGGTGTGGAGCCTTTATAATTTAAATCTACTTTTACTTTTTGTTCTAGATATGGAGCAGTATATTTTCACCAAATCCATTCCAAGGAGCTCCTTCTCACTTCTACAGTGTCACGTGACAGCCTCTGACCTATCAGGAGTGAGGATCCAGCTGACTAAAGATGGGGTTCCACTGCACAGTGAAGTGAAGCTGATTGGTCCACGTCCCAATGGGGATGGAACCAATCAGATGAGAGTCTGGGTTGAGACTATAATCGACAGGACCCGTAAATATCGATGTGAGGTTCACATTAGGAGTGACAACCTTTCTGTCCTGTTGGGTAAGATCAACATTTTGTCAAATTTCAAGAAATAAAAACTACATCCTTCCAATTAACTACAGCTAATCTACAAATTGTGATTTCACAGATGACCCAATACATGACAGACGAATCCTAATCATATTATTCACTGGCATGTGTTTTGGAATATTAATCTTGGCATTGATGGTGACTATGGTGCTTTATCGGCGTTGGCAACACAAAAGACAAAGAGGTAAGCTTCCTTTGCTACACCATAACAATACTGAGTATAGGGATATGTAACCATTACTGACTACTTTCCCAAACTTTGATACACAGGTTTTACAGCATCTTATAGCTGTGAAGAGGACATCAGATTCACATAAGAAAATATACACCAGAGAAGTGGGATAGGTGTCCTAGAATTTGCAAGGCAATGTTGCACTTCAAAATCAACATTAAAACATTGCAAGTATAAAAACACATACATTGGACTTCTTTCAGAAATGTAAAAAGCCATGACTGACATTAGAAAATTATTTAGTCTACATTTCTGATGGACATACTGTACTGGAACAGACCTGCTACCTCAGATAAGTCACAGCCAAGGGATTAAGCAAGGGCGCCCTAAAACCGCTACTGATTATAACGTTGTGTGTGAAATATTGTGTAATGCATGTGGTATGTTCACATTTATGCATGTTTAATGTTTCATGTTTTAAACAGTTTTAAAACATATTAGTATAAATGTGATATGTCTATATGCAAGTACTATGTGGGTGAACGACTCACTAGCACTGATTGCAGTTCGGCAGCTTGTTTTCTTCAACATGTTTGTGTCTGATCTGTTGTATTGTGTTATTATGGTATAGAAGTAATGCAGGGTATCTCTTTAAACACAATGGTCATGTGACAAAATACGTTTATAAATGGAGGTCAGGCTCCATATGGTGCTGTTAGGAATTTAATGTTGCACTGATCAGCAGGAGTTAAAGTATCCCAGAATACAACTTCAGCTGCTTTCTGTTTAAACCTCTATGGACATGTACCATTTGGCTCTGTAACCTGGACACAAACCATGTTGCAACCATTTTCTCGTTTATATACTTACATATTCTCTGAATATTTTTACAGAATCACACACAATTTATTTGTGGATTTTTGTCAACAACTGTGTGCCATTTCCAGTGAAACACTTGTCAGAGCAAGCTATCATTGCTTGTTTTTCTCTTGCGTGTAACAGATAAAATCATTCTGCTTTGCTCTTTTGCTTTATTAGGTGAGCGAACAAAAGCCACCTGTCAGGGTTCTGTGCTTGTGTGCTGTGTTTTTCTGCACTCTCTGTTTACATTGTCAGGACTGTCTGGCTTAGTGGACTTGTTGATTGTTACCCCCTCTGCTTGTGTGTTGACTTTTGTTTTGCTGTGCCATGTGCTGTTTGTGTTGACAGCTGTGCCATGTGCTTTTGTTTTTGACCGCCCCCTCGTTTGTCACCTGTCCTGTTTGATTCAATTATTGCTGCCCTGGTTGTTCCTCGTTTCCTTGATTACCTGCCTTACAAACCCCCCTGTTTTGTGGTTCTTTGTCTGGTTGTCTCTGCCTGTGTGCTTGGTGAATGCTGTACGTTTTTGACCTTGTATATGGATATTTAAGTTAACTAGTTTTTTTCTGGAATTCCTTGGTTGACTAGCTCTCTTGTTTGTTTTTTGACTACGTGGATTTTTGTGTTACCTTTTGATGCTGAAACTGCCTTGGAGGCTGGAGTTGGAGCTCTGCCTTGTTTTTTCTTGGATTTTTGTTCTACAAATTAAACTAAGACTTGAACTGCCTGCACTTGGGTCCTCCCTTTCCTGAACCTTGTCACATTCATATTTTCATTTTGCTGTTTCCATGTGCTTTTGTTTTCAGTGTCTATCCCGCCTTTCATTTGTCCACCTGATTTAACTATTGTTTTCGCTGCTGTTCTTTGTGTGCCTGTGACTACCTTACATTACACTTAGCTGATGCTCTTATCCAGAGCAACTTATAGATATTTTAGTTTCAGGGTTTCAGTTCCAGTCCCTGGAGCAGTGTGGGGTTAGATGCTTTGCTCAAGTGCATTTTAACCATGGATAGGGTGGGATTTGAACCTGCAACCCTCCAACCCCAAGACCAACTCCCTAACCACTAGGGAGTACTTATACTTAGACTCTTATCTCTTTCTGTGCGTCTTTATCTGGTTTAAAGCTGTGCTGTAGGTTTTCTGATTGTGATTGTTGTGTGAAACTTTTGCCCTGTTGGAATTTTGCTTTTTTTCTGTTTTGAGCTAATTCTCCTGGACTGCTCTTGTGTTCTTGTTGCCTTTTGGACCTTTAATTTTTAGAAATGTATACTGTGTAACTTCTGGAATTTTGCAGCCTCCTGACGGGTTGTAACATATATGTAAATGTGACCCTAAATACTGTGATCTATTACACTAATAATTTTGACTGAGTTTGACAACAAAACTATTACTTTGCATTCAGAAATAAAACTGTGAGATATGTTTTGGTTCCCTTGTGTTATCTTTTTGTATGACTACATTGTACTGACATATGAAGTGAACTGCTCCTGAAGCATAACCAAAATGCCTTTCAGCATTATCCTGCCCCTGTAATGTCTAAGGCAGTCTGCTGCCCGTATGTCATTACAACACAACAGTACACTGGTTTACATTAACCATAAATGAGTATCAACTCCCCTCCTTTTTCAGGAAGAAAAAAAGCTCTAAGCCAGGAACAGTGGCTTACATCCAATAACTGTCTCCATGGGAGAATAACGAGGATCTTCCATGAAGTAAAATGGCTAGATAAAATAACATTATACAGCCAGTGTGGTGGAGTGACCATCACTAAGGTTGTGGGTGTGCTCTGACTACCATACCAATGAGTCTGGCTCTTTAGCGTTGGGGTCAAAGCATGTGTTTAGTACCCTGGAGACCTGGGTTCAAAGCTGGGTGGGGTCCCCATACACCCTTACACACCAGAGCTTCACATCACATGGTTCTTGATAAATGATATAGTTCTATATTATTATAATAGTTGTAAAAAACAGTACTTATTTTGTAGTTTGTGGTGTTGTGGCAAACATTTCATTGCAGATGTAGGCTACAAGCTAATATCACATGTGACAAAAAACTCAAATCTTGACAGATTTTCTGTAAATTCTATAAATGTTGGCTCCTTTGATGCAAGCAGGTTGCTGGACACAATTACTTAAAATAGCAATGATAACTGATATGACCCTAATCCCTACATGACATATTGATTTCGTCATTTGGCTTAGTTGCCAGTGGTGATTTTACTCCCCAGGGGGTGCTTCTTGTTCTCCCGGGCGGCTGCCCTGTTCGCCCGTGCCTAAAACCATTACTGTATACACCCTCACATATTGAAGATTCACATCACATGGTTCTCGATAAATGATGTCGTTGCATATTATAAATGATATAGTTGTATATTATAATGTAGAAAAGAGTACTTATTTTGTAGTTTGTGGTGTTGTGGCAAGCATCATTTCACTGTAGACACACAAACACACACACACACACACACACACAGCAGACTCAAGGTGATATGTGTAGTAGGCCAACCCTGTTTGTGACAGAGGAGCAAAAACCAGCTGCATATTAGTCCTGTTCCTGGGATTCCCTTAGTGGATGCCTGCTGACATAGACCCCCATGGATAAGAGCTAGTGTGGTTTTACAGATACTACTGAAAGGTCTTATAGCTGCTATAGAAAGGTCTTATAGCTGCTATAGAAAGAACTTAAAGCTACTATTGCAGCAAACATCAATTCACACAAACACACACACACACCAGACTCAAGGTGATTTAGCTGTAGATTTACAGCTACTACTGAAAGGTCTTATAGCGACTACTGAAAGGTCTTATAGCTGCTATAGAAAGGTCTTATAGCTACTAAGGTCTTATAGCTACTATAGAAAGAACTTAAAGCTACTACTAGAAAGGTCTTATAGCTACTAGAAAGGTCTTATAGCTACTATAGAAAGAACTTAAAGCTACTATTAAAAGGTCTTATGGTTACTAGAAAGGTCTTATAGCTACTATTGAAAGAACTTAAAGCTACTACTAGAAAGGTCTTATAGCTACTAGAAAGGTCTTATAGCTACTATAGAAAGAACTTAAAGCTACTATTAAAAGGTCTTATGGTTACTAGAAAGGTCTTATAGCTACTATTGAAATACAAGGATACAAGGATGTTTTATTGTCACTTGCACAGACATACTGGGTAGAGTAGGACATGCAGTGAAATTAATGAAAGGTTTTATAGCTGCTATAGAAAGGTCTTATAGCTACAATTAAAAGGGCTTATAGCTATTATTGACAGAGAGGAGAGGAGGTGGGGAGTCTTTACAAATACCTGACGTAGTGGAACCTTGAGTTTTGTTTGGCTATTGTAGTATATATTTGTGGAAATTCTTGTGCACTGTCTTTGTTTGAAGCTATTTTAGTTTGTCTGGCCAAAAATAACCTTGCGCATTGTGTTTAGTAAGATGAAGATGATAGCGTGATAATGCGTCATTTAGGGATTCCCACACACAGATATGCAAGATCAGAAGGCTTGTCTTTGCTTAGGTGATGTAATAATGCTTTTGTGTGTAGTCCCCTCACATAGTAAAGTGTTGTGTTTGCCCTTAGTTTCAAAACACTGATAGTTCAGCACCAGACAGCATGAAATCAAAGCGCTCATATGTATGTATAAATTTACTTTTATTTGTATGAACATAATAAAAAATAACTTTTATATGTATAAAATTGTACATTGACCCCTGGCCCATGCAGTATGCAGCTGCCATTTGCTAATCCGTGGCTAATGCTGGTGGTGATGGTGATGGTGATGGTGATGATTGTGGTTATGGTGATGGTTATGGTCATAGTTATGGTGATGGTTATAGCTGTGATTATAGTGTTGGTGATGGTGATGGTTATAGTGATGGTGATGTGTGTGTGTGTGTCTGTGTGTGTGTAGCAACATGTTTATCAGACCACAATAGAAAGAGATTAAGGACAGTATTGACAAACATTCCTTTCTTATTACCTTTAAAACCAGTTCATACTGGAGTGAACACGACAGGCTGATGCAATTTCCAGAAAGAGACTGGGCGCGTGTGTGTGTGTGTGTGTGTGAAATGAAAGTAATACTGCTGTATACCACACAGTTAAAGTCCCATGCATATTCTACAACATTACTACTACTACTACTACTACTACTACTATTAATACTACTACTACTACTACTACTATTACTACTACTATTACTACTACTATTACTAAGTTTCCAAAGCAGGTTTATTGCCATAGCACTTCCCATACACAAAAAGGCCCTTATGTCAGTAACCACCAAACAGTGCTGACCAACAGTAACCAGCAGCATCTTTCCCAGCAGCCTGCCTGATGAGGTGTATCACTTCCTGGAATCTACTGCCCCCTACTGAATATTCATCAGCATAGTTTTTAACATATTTCCTTAAAGTTATATTTAATTCCCTTCCTGCTGTTGAAAGTCCCGGGACTTCACTGATGACAAGTTTCCCCAATATTTGACACTCATGCTCTTCATAAAAATGTTATTGTTGTATGTATACATTCAAATATTATATGAACCCCCTCTATTCTGTTAGTGTTAAGCATTCTGTCTAACTGCATAGCTACTCTATCTAACATCTGAACCTTACTCTAAAAATGTAATCTGTTGACAGTCAAACTTGTTGTCAGCTTGCCAACACCTTGCCCGGTAAAGAACTAGCTGAACTAGATGAGCAGCTCTGAGGGTATATTCCCAGAAGCAGCACAGACACTATCTCACTCACTCAGACTCAGGTGTCAGAGTCGAGGTATGACAGAGTGTCAGTGTGTGGTAGTGTGCTCTACTCTGTCCTGTGCCTGCGATGCGGGCAAAGAGTAACATCATGTGGACTAAACCGAGTGTCCTTCTCTGGATGTTTTACATCAAC
>CM059269.1:3115892-3123392 GCA_030347295.1 Setipinna tenuifilis
GTAAGGATAACACAGAGGAAAGAACAGGTCTGTTGTTGGTGTGTAGGCTGTGTAAGGATAACACAGAGGAAAGAACAGGTCTGTGGTTGGTGTGTAGGCTGTGTAAGGATAACACAGACGAAAGAACAGGTCTGTTGTTGGTGTGTAGGCTGTGTAAGGATAACACAGACGAAAGAACAGGTCTGTTGTTTGCGAGTACATACACTGTGAAAAAGACAAACACAGACGAAAGAACAGGTCTGTTGTTGGCGAATATACGGTGAAACAGAATAGCACAGAGCAAAGAACAGGTCTGTTGTTGGTGTGTACACTGTGAAAAAGACAAACACAGAGGAAATAACAGGTCTGCAACAAAAGATAGAAGCCGGCGCAGCTTGGATGTCTTAGTATTTTCAAAATGTAATAAACGTGCATGACAAAGACTGACGTTTCGATGTTAAAGCAACATCTTCTTCATCTTCTTGGACTCTGAAGAAGATGTTGCTTTAACCCTTTAATGCATAAGCTATCGGAACCCCCACTAATGCATAACATGGGTCTAAAAAGACCCGCATTCATTTCCAATGTAATTCCAACCATTAATGTGATATTCTCTCTCATAACTTTTAAAACCAATACAATTAATCCCACAATACTTATAAAAGTAATTTTGTAGGTAGTAGTTAATGCAAAGAACATATTTTATATTTCTTAACATTTTTCATTTTATAAATAAACATGGATTTGGAATTTCTACTCTAATTTCCAGACATGGGTCTAAAAAGACCCGCATTCGTTTCTAAAGTCAATTGTCAGCCAAATTGTTTTTTTTTTCCTGTTGCAACTTCCATAATAAATATATTTCATCCAGGAAATATGTTCTTGTTATGGTAAGTCCTTGAACTCTTTTCCTGCAATGCTCTGAATGATATCCGATACTTACTGATGTACCTTATTGCTCGCTATTCACATGTTCACAGTCTTATATTAAGACACTGTATTGTTTTATACTTTTAAGTGATTTAAATATCATAAGTCAGATATGAAATAATTGTCATTTAAATAGGCCTAATTAAAAACATTTTGTTCAAATAACTGCTACCAAGAACTGATACTTTTTGATCCATGTGTTTAAATAATGTACAGTATGTCACAAAAGTGAGTACACCCCTAACATTTTTGTACTTTTTTAATTATATGTTTCCATGACAGAAGTCTAAAGATATAAGAATTTTCTACAACGTAAAGTAGGCAGTGTACAGCTTATATAACAGTGCAAATTTGCTGTTCCCTCAAAATAACTCGATACACAACCATTAATGTCTAAACCACTGGCAACAAAAGTGAGTACACCCCTAAGTGAAAATGTCCAAATTGTGCCCAAAGTGTCAATATTTTGTGTGGCCACCATTATTTTCCAGCATTGCCTTAACTCTCTTAGGCATGGAGTTCACAAGCATCAGAAGTTGTCACTGGAATCCTCTTCCACTCCTACATGATGACATCACAGAGCTGACCTTGAGCTTGAGACCTTGAGCTCCACCTTCCATTTGAGGATGCCCCACAGATGCTGAATTGGGGTCAGGTCTGGGGACATGCTAGGCCAGTCCATCACCTTCACCCTCACCCAAGGCGTGGTCATCTTGGAGGTGTGCTTGGGGTCGTTACCATGTTGAAATACAGCCATGCAGACTAGTTTGATGCAGTGGGCAGCGTATGGTCTGCGCACTGACAACCTTCAACCTCTGCAGCAATGCTGGCAGCACTCCTACACTTATTTTGAAGACACAGCCTCTGGATATAATGCTGAGCACATGCACTCAACTTCTTTGGTCGACCATGGGGAGGCTTGTTCTTAGTAGAGTCTGTCCTCTTGAAGCGCTGTATGGTCTTGGCCACTGTGCTGCAGCTCAGTTTCAGGGTGTTGGCAATCTTCTTATAACCTAGGCCATCTTCATGTAAAGCAACAATTTTCTGAGAGTTTCCATGAGGTGCCATGTTGAACTTCCAATGACCAGTATGAGAGAGTGTGAGAGTGATAACACCAAATTTAACACAACTTCTACCCATTTACACCTGAGACCTTGTAACACTAATGGATCACATGACACCAGGGAGGACAAATAGCTAATTGGGCACAATTTGGACATTTTCACATAGGAGTGTACTCACTTTTGTTGACAGTGGTTTAGACATTAATGGTTATGTGTTGAATTATTTTGAGGGAACAGCAAATTTGCACTGTTACGTAAGCTGTACACTGCCTACTTTACGTTGTAGAAAAGTATTATATCTTTAGACTTCTCCCATGGAAAGATATAATTAAAAAAGTACAAAAATGTTAGGGGTGTACTCACTTTTGTGACATACTGTATATTATGTAAAATGACTTCTATTTCAAAGAGTAACCATAGAGTATTGAAATTAAGTATTGGTCCTGGAAATAAATAATCCATAAATGATGAAACAAGATGCATTATTGAATGAGGATTCAAAAAAAATTCACATTGGTAAGAGAAACTAAGCCTGTGGTGAAATTGCATAGAAAATGAATACGGGTCTATTTAGACCCATGTGTCTAAATAATGTATAATTATGTAAAATGACTTCTATTTCAAATAGTAACCTGAAAGTATTTAAATTAAGTTTTGGTCCTGGAAATAAATACTCCATAAGTGATAAAAACATGCATTATTGAAAGAAGAATCAAAATCATTTTACAATATAGCTAAGAAAAACTAAGCCTTTGGTGAAATTGCATAGAAAATGAATACGGGTCTATTTAGACCCATGTTATGTGTTAAAGGGGTAGTAACAAAAAAAGTATTTTTACGTAAAAAGCAATGATACCAAAAATGAGGTGATGCTTTCTAAGGGACATAAACAAGTTAATTGAGGAATTCATGGAGCGCCGAGTAAAAAAAATGTATTATGACAAAGATATCAAAAATTAAAACTCTGCCGGGTCTATTTAGACCCATCTTATGCATTAAAGGGTTAACATCGAAACGTAGTTTTTGCTTCTGAACGGTAGTGTAATTGTATATAATGTCGCAACAGCCAGTCTCTCACTGTAAAATGTAAAATGTTTTTGCCTCTCCTGCAGACGTGCATGTCTTTGCCAGGCCTGGTCCAGCGTCAGGTGTGGTGTCGCTAGTGTGTCATGTGACACACACACACTCGTCAGGGCTCCTCGTCTGGATGCTGAGGGATGGGGTCGTGTTGCCCGGCAACAGCAGCATGCTCGGACCGCGGCCCAACGGGGACGAAACCTTCCAGCAGAGACTCAGTGCCGACATCACGGGGCATCGGACCGCAGTCATTCAGTGCCACGTGCAGACCAACAACAAACACGTCTTTGCCACATGGGGTAAAATACTACAACTCTATTGTTTTTCCATCACATTACATTGCATTGCATTTGGCAGACGCTTTTACCCAAAGCAACTTACAAAAAGGAGGACATAAGCTGACAGAGGTGTAAAGGGACGCTGAGCAAGCAGGCAACCTTTATACATACAGGGAGGTGCATGTGTCTGAATAAGCTTCCTGGAGCAAGGACACTACAGACATATGTACTCCCACAGAGAAAGAAGAGAGAAAGAGAGAGTTGGTTTAGTGATTGTTAGTTTTGTTAGGAAGGGAAGCAGTCTTGGAAGAGAAGGGTTTTTACAAACTTTTACAAGCTTTCCCAAATTACTCCAAGTCAAAATATGGTTAAAAATAATGTATAACAGAGACAGAAATCAGAAAAAGAAGCACATGCCAAAGTACCTGTACCATCAGTAGCGGTTTTAGGCACGGGCGAACCGGGCAGCCGCCCGGGGCGCCATTTCGTGGGGGGCGCCACGAGCGCTTGGGGAAAAATAAAATAAAAAGCTCCGTTTGTCATATCGCTGCAATCGGCACATTGGCGCCCCCTGTAATGCTGCAATCGGCACAATGGCGAACTGCAGGCGCCCTTGCTTGCTGAGAAGGTGGCATGCACAGAAGCAGCGTGTCTCTCTGTCTCGGGGGCAGTGCCGTAGCTCTGCACACGCACATAACGCAGAGTGCGTAGGGCACCAAGTGCTTGTGGGGGCACCACCAAAAAAATTGGCTCGTGAAAAAATCATCACAATAGGCTAGGTACGTGCTAGTCAGGATATTTTAAAAATGTGCAAAGTATGTTAATATTTATTTCAAGCAATACAAAAGCAACATAGGTCAATTTGCTCCTCTCCTTCTCCATTCTCCTCCTGGTGCCCCCCTCCCCCACCTTTCAGTGGTCTGGTCGATTATTGCTCAGTCTTAGTTTAAGTTTGGCAGACAAATGTTTGGACAGGGCCTTGAAAAGATATCTAAAGTCGGGAGCGGAAAAAAGAATAGAAAGCGAGATGAATCTCACGCTTGCAGATAAGACGGTGTTTTAAATAAATAAATCAATAATAAAAAGTTCATTTTGTATTGTAGCCCTTGCTCCTTACCGTCAACAAACGTTGTAACGTTAGCTCCCAGGCTACTAGCAATGTTCAGACTGTGTTAACAAGTGTTGCAAATGATTAAAGTTGTAAATGATTGATGCTGGCTAGCTAGTTTAGGTTGTGGATATAAATATGGATATGGATATTTGAAAGCAATTCATCATGGTCACTCGACTGTTTTCAGTTAACGTTCGGATAAGACTAGCACTTTCTTCCTTAGGTTGCTAGCTAGCGATGCTGCGGTTGCCCTCAGTCACACGTACATAGTTCTCGTCGGTTTGCAGGTTCATAGGCCAAGGGCAACATCTGCTGGTGAAACTAATATGAAAAGAAACAATCTTACTGTTACGTAGATTTTCCCTTTTCGTATTTATTTCAAACTCTGTACACAATGTTTTTGTTCTCCCATATGAAACCTTTATAATAGACATTTTAAACATTTAAAATAGAGTGAATTTTAAATGTACCAGTGATTTACACGTAGGCCTACATAAACCTAATTTCCTATATATGCAGTTTTTTTGTACTAAGTTCAAAACTGTATTTCAGTAGAATTCCTATATATTTTGTGTTTTAATTCTGAATGTAGAGCCGTCTGCAGTCATTGCACAAATCTTTGTTTAATAATGGTTGTGGTATTTATTTATTAACCATTTTAAATAATGTGTTTTTTTTAACTTTAATGTTTGGTGTATTTGTTTCGGGGGGCGCTGAGAGGTGGTCTCGCCCGGGGCGTAAAACACTATAGAACCGCCACTGTGTACCATATGTAGTAAATAGTGTCCATTCCGCTCACGTTTGTGTTGTTTTTCTCTGATGTTGACTGCAGTGTACAGTACTGTACGTCTGTGCGTCTGTTTTAGATGGGAGGACAGTAAAAATGAGAAAGCCGCCAGACTCCTCCTGCTGTCCGTTTGATGTGGTGAAGTTTCTGCCCTGGGCTCTGCTCTGCCTGCTGATGGGAGCGCTTCCACTTCTACTCATCTGCTCTACCAAATTAGGTGAGTATACTGATACTGTACACAGCCCAGGCAGATGGGCTTCCCTAGCGGCTGCGGTTCTGCCTGAGGTTTCTTCCTTTTTTAAAATTTTGTTTACATAAACCACATGCAATTCAGGGAGTTTTTCCTCACCCCTGTCGCCCCTACGGACACAAGCAGGAACTGTCAACGACCTGAACGACCTGAACGACCTTTCCCTGCGCCATCAAGGCGCAATAAATGCTGCTTTGTGTTTTTTCCTGCCAAACTGTTGAAGCACTTTGAGCTACATCTTGTATGAATTGTGCTATACAAATACAGTTTATTGTTATTATTATTATTATTATTATTACTCACATGCCCATGGCTTTGTTGTTTTAAAACACGCTACAGACATAAACTTTACTTGACATTTTTTATAGATAGATTAACTGTGTACACTGAAATATACTGTCAATAGATTAGGCATGCCAATGCACTTTAATTTATTAAAAAAAATAAACTAGGTAAGAAAAGCTGTGAATTAATGCACCAAAATACTGTAATCATCCATTATTGCCAATTTGTGTTGTTGTTTTTTTGTTTGTTTTAGAGAGGCAGAAAATCCACGAGGCTAGTCTGATGTGGATTAAGCTGCTATGTACCACCACGCCATTCAACTGGAAAATAAAACCTGCACCCCACATGTTGACGCTGAAGAGCTGGACTCACAAAGAAACTGATGTATTTCTATGATCATGATGGCTACTCTGACTCAAGCCTGTCCCTCAGGATAATATTGTGTCCTCATTAGAAATGTCAACAGCGTATGTATGATGTTTGTTACAGAACAATAATGTGTTAATTCCTGTTTATTTTGTCGAAAAAGTTGAATAAGAATAATAATAATTAAACAAAAACACTTGATCACAAACAAATGATAACTTATGACGGCATCGTTCTACGTGTCATTTTTTGTATAGCATTTGACAATGAAAAACAGAAGCATTCACTGTTAAAGAGGAACCTGAGGGTTTGTGAATAAAGTCCCTGATGTTGGAGTCATTCTTGCCCTGGCCAAGGAGGCTGTGTTTCTGCTGCCGTGTGTCTATTTGTGTGTGTCTGTAGCAACTTAACGCAAAAGGTAATAACCAGATTTGCATGAAATTTTTCCGGGAATTTCGGAAGTTATCCAAAGAATGAATGATTTGATTTTGGTGATTATCCAGATCACAGTCTGGATCCAGGGTTTTTTATATATTAGGATAAGATAGGATAAGATGATGCTTTGTTGCCACATAACAGAGTTGCTGGTAATTGTTGTTAGGGTAGCTCAGTCCAAGGAGAAAATAAATAAATAAATAAATAAATAAATAAATAAATAAATAAATAAATAAATAAGGAAAGAAATAAGTAAGTAATATAATCAGTAGATCATTACGTAAGATCATTAAGATAAGTTCAGGAGCCTGATGGCTGGAGGTAAGATGGCTGTCTCTGAGATGTGTCGTCTGTGCCAATGGACCAAAACTGTCTGTGCAAGTGGACCAAAACTGTCTGTTCGAGTGGACCAAAACTGTGCTGCAGAGGGCAGGTTGGAGCATATAGGCATCACTGGCATAGGGTGCCCTGGCATGTTGGTGCGTATAGGCATCACTGGCAGGGCGTGTAGGTATAGGTTGCCCTGGCAGAGGGTAGGTTGGAGTGTATAAGCACCCCTGACATGCCATGCTCTCCCAGGTTAAAGCGTATAGGCATCCCTGGCAGGGCGTGCTCTACCAGGTTAAAGCGTATATGCATCCCTGGCAGGGCGTGCTCTACCAGGTTAAAGCGTATAGGCATCCCTGGCAGGGCGTGCCCTGGCAGAGGTGTGCACTCAGCGGGTGCTTTCTGGTTCACACTGTGTTTATCAGATTCTGCTCTGACGGTAAAACCCTCAAACCTGTTCTGCCGCATTTTGTCACGTGGTCCCTCTTTGTTTTGTTTTGTTTTTTTGCTTGAGTGGCTTTGGCGGTTACTGCAGGTTGTCTTGTGTTAGTGACTTTGTTCTGACAGGTTGGTTGAGACAGTGTCAGTGTATGCCAGTGTGTTTTTCTGTA
>CM059269.1:3125892-3163392 GCA_030347295.1 Setipinna tenuifilis
AGCAGGGCGGCCAGAGTCATCAGGTCACGGAACCAACTAAAGCTTTTTGTCTTCACTGCAGCGTTATGCAAATAAATGTAAACAAAACATGAGTTGCCTAAATTACCATCTTGCTACAATTTACATGATTACAGGCCCTTTTACATTGAAAATATTTTTAATTTTGACGTATGGGCCAATACTTCTCTATCCGTCTCTGTCTGGAGAGACGAATATTTCTCTATCCGTCTCTCTCTGCCTGCCTGCCTCTTTATTTATTTGTTTGTTTGTTTGTTTGTTTTAATGTATTATTCCTCTCAGAGGGCTACACATTAGAGTTCCAGCACATAGTGCTGCGAGGCGCCGATGGCACACTGCACTTCCACCAGACGACCGTCTTTGAGGGCAACACCGTCTTCCACTGCAACAGCACCACCCTGACAGAGCAGCCCAGACAGGAGTGGGTAGCACAGGCCTTCAGTACAGAAGAACTGGCCCGCCGGCATGAGTACTGCAAGAAGCAGTACTTTGGTCATAAGAAAAGCTTTGAGGACACAGAGCGTAACACCAATGGTGCTGCAGGTGAGTGATAATTTCATAACATAATAGCTACAGTATATAATAATAATAATAACAATAATAATAATAATTATTATTAATAATAATTATATTCTTATTTATATTATTATTATAGTAGTAGTAGTAAGAATAGTATAATATATTATAATATAATATAAAACAATATATAATAATAACTACACTGTATTTACTTTTAGAGATCCTTCAAAGGCGCAGTGGTTGCCGTGTGAGTGCAGCAGGCGTTGCTGCTTTTGACGAGTGGGGGCTTAATGGGGAGGATTTCCTGACGTTTGAGTATGAGGCCCTGAGATGGACACCTGTGTCTGAGCTAGCAGTGGCCATAGCCCTGCGCTGGAACAAGCAACACTCCAGCAGCGTACTCACGGAGGACGACCACACACACCTTAGCCAGCGGGCGTGTGAGACGTTTGGGCACGAGATTCAAAGGCGGTACAAGGAAACAGACCAAACAGGTGAGCTCAGGAGAGATGCCAGGGACACATAGTTTGGGTAAAAGTGTCTGCTAAGTGTAATTTAATGTAATGTAATGTAAACATACAGTAAGGAACAGACGCTCAGGGAAAAGAAACACGTGTGGTTGAGGACAGGCCAGTTAAGCAGTTTGGAGATCACAGAAAAGTATTAAAGATGTTAAATCAGACCTGATAATAACAAAATGCATTGTTTTACCCCTTGCAGATATGGAGGTTTACATATTTGCTAAATCAACTCCAGGACGAATCACAGCAGTTCTGACATGTCATGTGACGGGCTCTGACCTATCAGGGGTGAGGATCCAGCTGACTAAAGATGGGGTTCCACTGCACAGTGGGGTGAAGCTGATTGCCCCAATGGGGCTTCCACGCCCCAATGGAGATGGAACCAATCAGATGGGAGTCCAGGCTCAGATCAGCCTGACAGACACAGAGGGGTACAGATGTAACGTTCACATGAGGAGTTTCAACTTCGCAGTACTCTGGGGTGAGACCAGTGTCTATGCTACAACCCATACTACTGCACATACATTAGATTACATTACATTACACTCAACTTTATTGTCATTACACGTGTATAAATACAGGGTAACGTTGTAACATTGTGGTTTAGAAGTGCAAGGAGCAGCAAGTGAGATATATACAGTATATACAGTATAGAGCAATATAGTATAGTAGAGTGTAGTTTTCAGTGAGGTATGTACAAATAAATAGGTCAGTATGAACAGGTGGAAATAAATGGGTATTAATATACCTGAGGGATATAGCCTAAGTAGATATATTATAATATACAGTATACAGTATATATATAGATGTACTATAAACACGTATGCATGATATACAGAGGATGTACAGTATTGATATACATACATATATGCACACACACACACACACACACACACACACACACACAAATGCATTTAGTCACACTTACACACCCATATACACATACAGTACATAACATGCACACAAACACACACACACAAATGCATTAATTCGTGCGTACACACCCATCCTGAATGCCATCAGAATAGTCTGCTACATATTATCGCTTCATGGCTAATATTGCATTGTGTTACTCTCCACTCTGCACTCTTTCAGACGGATCAGCAGTTGATGCCCCTGGCCTCATGAGGGCGCTGTTGTACTGCTTCACTGCGCTGGTGGCTGTGCTGCTTTACATGGCCGTCTGTATGGCTGTCTGACTGACCAGCTGTGCCAAGATGTGCTAAGGTGTGCCAAGGTGTGCCAAGATGGACCAAAGTGTGATAAGCTGTGCCAAGCTGTGCCAAGGTGTGCTATGATGTGCCAAAGTGTGCCAAGCTGTGCTAAGGTGTGCCAAGGTGTTTACTGTAAGTGTCCCCTCTGATGGGGGAAGAGGAAGTGAGCTGAACTAACAAGGTGGACAACCAGAGTTACCTGCACTATGGCCACTCAGACCAGGTGGACAGGTGGACACTCAGAGGCACCTGCACTATGTCCAGTCCAAACAGGTGGACACCAATACCTGCACTATGTCCAGTCCAAACAGGTGGACACTCAGGGGTACCTGCACTATGGCCAGTCCAAACAGGTGGCTGGGGTGTTGGGCAAGGATGAGTTTGGGATATGTTTTGAAAACTGAAACTGAAATCCTGGACAACATTTCAAGTCATGGAATGGGAGCCTTTCAAAACTGGGCATTTTGTCATTTTAATTTCCACTGTTATATGATGTCTCCTGTGCATATTTCACATGCAGTATGTACCATGTAACCTGCAAATAGACCTTTAAATAACCTATGCCAGATGGGATGTCTGTAACCACCCATATTGGCTAAGGTAAAGATACTATAAATACACAAACTGAGAATTAAATAATTTAGCCTACAAGAAACTGCCCTCTAATATGCATGTTTTACTGAAAACCTTTTTATTGGAAAAAAGTTTGCAATGAAAACATCTTGTTTTACAAGCCTAATGACACGCAAGAAATGCAAAATAATAGCCTAATATCAGTGATGCTGATAAACGTAGCGTTTTCCCACTGTTTATCAGGGCAAACTAATAATACAATTTACTTGTTTTATCATTGCAAGAATTTTGGTTACTGGTCGCTTACAGCTTTCTGGTCGCTGAAAACGCTCTGGTCGCCAAACTTAAGTTCTTGGTTTTAAATGTGGCCCGTGTGTGTGGGTGTGTGTGTGTAAATATGTGTGCCCTGGTGTAGGCATAACAGGGCGTCAGGTTTTCGGAGGAACTATTTTGGCAGAAAACGAAGGAACAAAATGGCTGAGAATGCTCCGCATTATAGGTAACAGGTAGCGTTTTGTAAGCTGGCAAAATAAGTGGTTCTAAAAACGTAACAAAGGTTAATGAAAAATATGTAGATCTGAGAAATATATAGATGCCTTTACTACGGCATGACAAACTATGCTAAAACTAGTTTAAATACGCCTGTTTTTATCTGGGTCAGTCCTTTTTGAAAGTGAAAGGGAACGGCTGGACCGCGATGGACCAAACTATTATGCCGCTTGGGAGGGGGAGGGGGGCTTTTTGAAACTTGAAGATAAGCGCTTTTTGCATTTATATATATAATATGCATTGGCATTTTGGAATATAGGCTAATTAGGTATTGGCTGTTTTGGGCACCATGCCTCGGTATTTCAGTCCGCGATTTTAGGTAAGGAACCCATTTTTCACAATGGGTTGGCTGACGTGACGTAACGTGACGTGTCTGGTCTCAAAGCTGGGTGTGTAGCGAAGCAGTCATTGGTAATATCACACGGACACCGGTGGCTCGATGTTCCAAGCAGCAATGAAATAATTAATGAATCGTTGTTAAATACTGCGCTAACGTGGTGTCAAAAGTATGATCTGAGGAGATATGGTCTATATGAAACATGAAAGGATTACTGACTGCATTGTGGCTTTATATGATCTCTCATTGCTCAGGTATGTTAACAAAAGTTTGCAAATACCCTCCAGTGTTCTACTAAATAACTTTCTTTCTTTCTTGTTTGCTCATTTGTGATTTATAAACTTTAAGGAACTACTGTGCTGTAAGTGTCCTCTGACTCTGTCGCTAGTTTCCTGTCACTACCTCCTCCCTTTTCCTCACACTCTCACTTGTTCTCTCTCTCTCTCTCTCTCTCTCTCTCTCTCTCTCTCTCTCTCTCTCTCTTTCTCTCTCTCTCTCACTCACTCTCTCTCTCTCTCTCTCTCTCTCTCTCTGTCTCTCTCTCTCTCTCTCTCTCTGTCTCTCTCTGTCTCTCTCTTTCTACGTCTTCTGGTGCACTGGCATGTGCTGGCCTAGGGGTATATTCTAGCATAGCCCATTTTAACCTGGGGGTATGAAATGGGAGACTGCAAAAAGGGAATTCAAATGCCATGTTTTTTATTTATTTATTAATAGACAGTGAGTTATCTTAATATCATCATAAAGTTAAATCAAATTGCTCTACCCATTAGTTCTGTGCAGTTCTGTTGCTTCATCTACTTTAATGTTTCCAATGCAATATTGTCATGTTGTGTTTTTCCCTGTGTAGCTTCCCAGACCACCAAGTGGGTGGCACTTAAGAATCTGACACAGTTGTACTCTCATTAACTCTCCCCACAGGCGATGACAAAGTTGAAGTCCAATACACAGTGCAGCAGGGCTTACACAACAGACCCAAGTTCCAGCAGACAACTCTTTTCAATGGACAGGTGATATTCACCTGCAGCAGCCCAACACTGCTAGACCAACCAAGACAGGAGTGGGTCACACACACCTCCACCCCAGAGGAGCTGCAGCAGAGACACAAGGAGTGTGCCCGACAGTATGAGGAACACTTAGCCTGGTTGGAGAAGATAAAGGAGACTTAGAGTGGTACAGCAGGTAAGTAACAACACACACACACATTCACACACACACACATACACACACGCACACACGCACGCCACGCACGCACGCATGCACGCACACATGCACGCACGCACGCACCCACACACACGCACACACACACATACACACAGATGGTAGCACATAGATGATAGCGTTATTGTGCATTTCAACAAATATTTTTCTAATAAATATTTTTAGTGTTATGTTTTCTTCACTATATGTTGTTTATTTCACAAAATGACAGGATGCTACATAGAAATGTTCTGTTGAAACCCTTACAGATGTTCTCCAGAGACGGCGTGGCTGCATGACTCAGCATGGCAACAGCTCAGGGGTATCTGCATTTGATGAGTGGGGCGTGAACGGAGAGGGCTTCCTGACCTTTGACCCTCAGACTCTGACATGGACGGCCCTGTGTGATCTGGCCGCCCCTGTAGCAGCGGAGTGGAACAAGGTGGACATCAGGAATCACGTTTATAGTGACTTTGTCCAGACCACGTGTCCAGAAAAGCAAGGTAGATTTAGGAATCAGAGAAGAGTATGGATCCATCAAGCTGCTCAGTCAGGTAATATTCAGTCTTTTGGCATAGATAAATAGGACTCAAGTTTTACTAAAGTGCGTTGAGAGAATAATAATAATTATTAAGGCAGCTGAGACCGAGTGCAGAGGCCCCTTGTCCAAGTCTGGAGTTCGGCAACCCCCTATCCGTGCTTTTATGGACGACTTGACAGTTACCACCACATCAGTGCCAGGGTGTAGGTGGATCCTGCAGGGCCTAGAGAAGCTAACCCGCTGGGCTAGGATGAGCTTCAAGCCAACAAAATCTAGGTCCATGGTTCTGAAGCGCGGAAAAGTGGTGGACAAGTTTCGCTTCCTTATTGATGGAACGGCAATACCATCTATCACTGAGAAGCCAGTCACAAGCTTAGGCAAGACCTTTGACTGTAGCCTCAGAGACGCAGCGTCCATCCAAGCAACCATCAGGAAGCTAGAAGCTTGGTTGTCGGCAGTTGACAAGTCTGGCCTACCCGGCAGGTTTAAAGCATGGCTGTACCAGCACGGCATTCTTCCCCGCATCCTGTGGCCTCTGTTGGTGTACGAGGTGACCATGTCCACAGTAGAGACCCTGGAGAGAAAGATCAGCTCCTACCTCAGAAGATGGCTGGGTCTGCCACGCAGTCTCACAAGTGCAGCACTGTATGGCAGAAGCAACAAACTCCAGCTTCCCTTCAGCAGCCTGGAGGAGGAGTTCAGGGTCTCTAGTACAAGAGAGGCACTAATCTACCGTGACTCCAGTGACACCAGAGTGGCATCAGCAGGCATTGTGGTCCGGACAGGCAGGAAGTTCAGAGCTCAAGAGGGGCTGGAACAAGCAGAGTCTCGTCTGAGACACAAGGCCTTGGTGGGCACAGTGGCACTCGGGCGGGCAGGGCTGGGCGCCATCCCACAGCCCCGGCACGACAGGGCGCAGGGCAAGGAAAGGCGGGACCTTGTTCTGGAAGAGGTGCGGGCAGGGGTCGAGGATGTGAGAAATAGCAAGATGGTGAGCATGCGGCAGCAGGGGGCATCAACAAGATGGGAAGGAACACTGGAGAGGAAGCTGACCTGGAACGACATCTGGAAGGCAGAACCCCAGCACATCAAGTTCATGGTCCAAGCTGTCTACGACGTGCTACCAAGCCCAGCCAATCTGCACGTTTGGGGAAAGAGCGACCTTCCAACTTGCTCTCTCTGTCCAGGAAGAGGCACCCTGGAGCACATCATGAGCAGCTGCCCCGCAGCTCTTGGAGGAGGCCGTTACCGCTGGAGACACGACCAGGTGCTGAAGGCAGTGGCCGAGGCTATAGCCAGTGCAGTGGCGAGCAACAAACCGGTCAGCAGCCAGAAGTCAATCCGCTTCGTGAAGGCTGGAGAGAGGCCACGTTCGAAGCCAACACCATCAGCCAGCCTCCTCTCATCGGCATCAGACTGGGAACTGCGAGTTGACCTGGGCAGGCAGCTCAAGTTCCCAGAATATGTCACACCAACTTCCTTGAGACCAGACCTGGTACTGACATCTGCCTCTTCGAAGCAAGTCCTCTTATTGGAACTGACAGTCCCTTGGGAGGACCGCATGCAAGAGGCCAATGAGCGCAAGCGGCTCAAATACCAGGAGCTCATTGAAGATTGCCGGAGGAGAGGCTGGAAGGCTCGCTGTGAACCGATAGAGGTGGGATGCCGGGGCTTCGCTGCACGCTCCCTGTGCAAGGCATACAGCCTCCTCGGAATATCAGGTGCTGCTAAGAGGAGAGCCATCAAGTCCGCCACCGAGGCTGCAGAGAGAGCCTCCAGGTGGTTATGGATTAAGAGGTCTGAAAAGTGGGCGCAAGCTGCTGGGACACAAGCCGGGGATTGATCACCCCCGGCTGGGTCGCCTGAGGGAGGGTGTCTGATGTTGAGAGACCCGAAACACCCGGTGAACTCAGGATACAACATCACTGATGATGTGTCCCAGCGCATCCGTAGATGTATCTATACACTTATTGTTGTTGTTGTTGTTGTTGTTATTATTATTATTGCTGTTGTTATTATTATGATCATTACAGCCATAAAAGTAATAGTAATAACTATAATATGTATAATTATACTCATAGTAAAAATAGTAATAATAATACAGCAAGACACAGTAACTCATATGTAAAAACCATATTTATACTTCTAACGGTCAGGTCTGTGAAATAAATCTTAGGTTATGTTTTAATTCAATTTACTCAGTGGATTACTGGCCAAAAATGTAGGTGAACAAATAACAAATATTGCTTTGAGATAGTTCAGCAGCTTAGTCCAATTTGATGCTGTGTTGTCTTTAAAACATTTTTGAAAAAGCCATGTCTATTGCAGTTCAAAATTGTGCAATGCCAGCTTTGTTTTAAACATGTTTCTCTACTTTTATTGTAGATATGCTGCTTCATATATTTGCCAAAGCCATCCCAGGAAATACCTCTGCATACCTTGAGTGTCACGTGACAGCCTCTGACCTATCAGGAGTAAGGATGCAGCTGACTAAAGATGGGGTTCCACTGGACAGTGGGTTGAAGCTGATTGGTCCACGGCCTAATGGAGATGGAACCAATCAGATGAGAGTCTGGGTTCTAACCACACTAGACACCAACAGTAAATATCGGTGTGAAGTTCACAGCAAGTCTGTCAATAAGATCGAAAAGTCTGTCCTGTTCGGTGAGGCTAACATTCTGTCAACTATGAAGACATATAACTGTATTAGTTGAATGCAGTTTTACTGAAAATTCTATTTTCACAGATGACCCATCACTTCCCAAAAGAGGAAGAATTGGACTTTACTCAGGGTTGTCTTTATTTTTGGGTGTTCTTGGCATCTTCTTCTACAAGGTAAAGTTCGTACATACGTACATACGTACAACAAACTGTGTAAGTCTCAGTAAGTGAAACCCTGCTTCTGACTGTGTGTGATTTCTGCATGTAGGTATCAAGCAGCAAGTCCAGTGAGAGAGAGGACTCTCAGCCCACAGATGAAGACAGCAGCATGTAACATCTTTAATGTCCTTCTGTCAGCACAAGGGTCAGATAGAATTCAGAATTTAAGTCTACTGTAAATTGTATTGTCCTTGGCCGCATCTCAAATGAACAAATATCCCAAACAACTATTCCACCCTGAATGTGCATATGTATTACTACTCTATGGGGCAGACTTTTTTATTCAATTTTCTTACTGACACATTTGTCTCTTCACAATTTATGCTGATAATATGTACTTTTTAAATGGTGCAGAGATGTCAAAGAGTTTGAATGAATGTCACAGACTTTTAATATATATATTTATATTATTCGAAAGGAGACAGTACAATGCTCGGGGGGGGGGGGGGGGGCATAGACCAATCACCAACCACCACCACCACAAATTATAGAATGTTGAGACAGTAAAATGCTCAGGGTACCTCAGTGTGTGTGTCTGTGTGTGTGTGTGTGTGTGCGTGTGGGTGGGTGTGTGTGTGTGTGTGTGTGGGGCAGGGGCATAGACCAACCACCACCACAAATTGTAGAATGTTGAATTAATGTTAAACTCTTCTGTCACTTGAAGGCTAATAACATTCGTAAGAAAATTGACAGTTGGCATTTTTGTTATAGACGATTTCAGCCTGCTGTAGGCATGCTGTGTGCCAAAGCTTACTTGTAATTAGGGCCCGAGCACCGGAGGTGCGAAGCCCTATTGTTTCTGCTAAGATTATTATTATTATTATTATTATTATTATTATTCTTTTCCTCCTGCGCCGTTTGCCCTTTTTTGAGGCGGTTCCCATGCACGAAAACTCATGAAATTTGGCACACACGTCAGAAATTCCCCCCGCTACTCAGAGAGAAATACCCAAGCCCTGAAGTTGCCCAGGGACACTGTAGCGCCCCCTGTTGTTACAGAGGTTCGTAGGTGCCATACACTTTCAGCTACATGCACGAAATTTGGTAGATGGGTTCATCTCACTAAGGCGAACAAAAAAGGTCAATACAATGGCATGGCCACACCCAACAGGAAGTGAGATATTTGGACTTTTGTGCGATTTGACATACAATGGAATTTAACGTACTTGTCCTAAACCGTATATCAAATTTGTGTCAGTTTTGGTATACATCATGTCAACATGTTGTAGATGTTAAATTGCGAAAAGATTTTTGATATGTTGTAAGATGACGAAACAATGCTTCGATGAATTTATGTATCACATTATAAGTATCCAGATACACAGGAAATGTGTCACCAATTCATTATGCATTGTTTGACAAGAATAAAACTTGACAGGTTAATGTCTGTCATGACTATGAACATATCTGTGTGAGTGAAATGGCAGTCAGGCATAGCGCCACCATCTGGTAGCAGAATGACTTGTTTTAGGTTGTGGTAAAGCTACACGGTACATTAGATTTATGTGAGATTTGGTATACATGGTGTGGAAGTGGTGTAGATGTTAAATGTTGAAGGGCTGTGAAGCCAATATTTGTCATTTTTTAATGAATTGGCATCAATCAACAGGTGTGTTCCATAGTGCGTTAAAGTGAGGAAAGGGCGCGGGCAGCTTTTGGGTCCCCCAGTTCAGCAGCAGCTCAGCAGCAACAGGGCGCCATTTTCTTTCATTAATGTGATACTGGCTTAAGGCTTAGCTACATTTTGATATTTCAAAGTCCTGCCATGATATTTTTACTATATGTTATTAGTAAATTACGAAATATTGCTTCACTTAGTGAAAGAAATAAACGAAGCGAGCATACAAGGGCTGTGATCTAGCGTGTTACAGCTGACTGAAAGTTAGCTTCCTTGCTACCATATTAGCCCTCACGAAGTGAGCATAGAGCTTTGCTTGCTAGCTAGGATAGTAGCCACAATGTTATAAGTTCTGTTTTATTTGTACTGTTTCGGAGATGGATAATTTCATTCTGCGGGGGCGGTTTCTGTCCGATGTTTGTCCGGTGAGTTGCTATGAAGTGAGCATAGAGCTTTGCTTGCTAGCTAGGATAGTAGCCACAATGTTATAAGTTCTGTTTTATTTGTACTGTTTCGGAGATGGATAATTTCATTCTGCGGGGGCGGTTTCTGTCCGATGTTTGTCCGGTGAGTTGTATGCATGTTAACAGATCCGTCCACTCACAGACGATGTTTGTCGCTCACAGACCACGTTAGAAACGAGTCTATTTTCTGCAACTGTCCATGAGCGTTTTTATCCCAAATCCTATTGAAACCCATAGCACAATTACACGTAATGTCAACTATTCTGTCTAAATGGGCTAGCTGTCATTTACAACGAAGTGCAATGAACGAGTAAAACATAATACAGCCAAATTACATTTCCCCCTCTCTCCCTCTCACAAGTTCAGAGTGACATTTTAATTACGGTGAACATGTGGAAAAAAACTTCAACGTTATTTAAACAGCACTTCACAATGGGAAATTCCAGCAAGCAGTGCTATAATAATGAACTATTTCCTTGTAACTTTACAATATATTCGGGTTTATTTGATATTTTCCATATTAAACCGTTCGTCATTTTGGAATAGGTTCCGACTAACTGATACGTAGCCTACAGCTTCCATATTATCATTCTATCATGAACTAAGCACTACTGGAAAAGGACACAGAGTGGCGTTGTAGGCTAACGGACCGGTCTATCACTTCTACTGACGTTGACAGACGATGAGCAAGTTTCAAGAGAGATTCAAGAAAGTTTTATCAAACACTTAAATTTATTTAAACGAGGGGGATGCCCTGCTGTGTAGCGTATGGCTGTGGCACTAGACCACAAAAGGGGAAGCGTTTCTCCCGCGACCCAAAGGGAAGAAAACTGGGGGAGTCCAAAGTTAGAAGAAAGCACTGATATGAATTCGTTCTTGTGTGAGGTAAGTTAGGCTACATCTCTTTTTTCCCATAACTAAACCCTATTAACACTTCTTGTTAGTGTAAGATAACAATTATATTACTATTGTAGCTTATATAAAGCGATTTAAGATAAATACCAGGTCAAGGATAGACTTAGCATATAGCCTAGGTTGTAATAACGTAGAGCTCTGGTAATAAATGGCGCCTGGTTAATTTTCAAGTACCGGTAATCATCTTTAACCACGATGCCCTTTCCGAGATAAAATGTATGCTTGCATAGGGGTGATGTTTTTCACCAAAAAACGGGTGTTGTACATGTTAACATTGATGATGTGATAAAATGGGTCAAAATCCACAAATCATATACAAAATCCACACTTTTATTACACTTTTATGACACAATATTAAGCAAACACATAAACTGAATGAAACGTTTATAACAACATTCTCCTATGATCCACTACTATCAACACCCCCCATACACTTCTGGTGTTTTACGCAACCATCTGGAGATGTAGCCTGTGTCTCCTCATCACAACAAAACAGGAATAGAAATTTCACTTCGACACACAACTTATAACAACTCATAACATAATTACCTCCGCCAAGGAGGTTATGTTTTCGACGGCGTTGGTTTGTCTGTTTGGTTGTCCGTTTGTTTGTGAACAACATAACTCGAAAAGTTATGGATGGATTTTGATTAAATTTTCAGGATAGGTCAGAAGTGGCCTAACTTAGAACTGATTTGTTTTTGGTGGTGATCCAGATAACCATCTGGATCCAGGAATGTTTTATTCAGTGAAGTTACCAGTGTAGCATGGAATCTACAGAGACTTTTATTTTGACAGGAGGGAATATAGGTTGGTGCGGAAATGAGGCTCCTGTTGCGGGTCAAGGAGTTGTTGAGTTTTTGGTTAGAGGGTTCAGTGAAAGACAGAGGAGAGTTGGAGCGGTAGTGGTGAGCAGACCAGTAGTTCATGTTGGCAGTGGAAATTAGATAAAGTACTTTCCTCCACCAAAGAGCCAACCAAGTTTGTGTGAGCATGAGTGAACGAACCCACTAGTTAACTATTACACCAGTAATAAAATGTTTTAACATGATTAATGTCTTTTAATGTCTTAAGGTGAGAATGACAATAAGGTGGAGACTTAAGCTGCTTTGGCGGAGGTCTGCGCTCTCTGAGTGCTTTTCTAGTTCTTTATATGATATTTCATAGAACACTATGTCATGATTACAATCTCTACGCAGACAGCAGGTGGGCAGGGTTCAAAATAACACATGTACATACATACTATGACAACATCTATCCCTTTCAGAAATCACTTCTAAACACTACACAAACACATGTCATTCATTCAAAACCTACATCCATGCCCACTTGCACAACATCATTTCCACACAAATTCTCACCTCACAACACTGCTCTACCACACACCTATCATACCAACATTTCACACATTTTAATACACTGCGGTCATACCATGTACCGCCATGCAGTACCTCTATTTTTTTTAATTGACATTCATCAGATTAATTCAGTTTAGATGTATGTGTACTCAGTAGTGTCTTGACTTCACACATCCACAGACACACACACACACACACACACACACACACACCCAAACCTCAGACAGGCACAGACAAACACTCTTACACCCACAAAACACAAAAAAATTCATTTACACACACACACACACACACACACGTGCAAACACAAAGATAATTGCACTACACCTTTTCCTAAAGAACATTTCCTTTACATACACGTACTCCCAGTAGACAATATAAAGCTCCTATGATTTAGCGTCCACATATCAAATCTCTACAATAAATGCATTTGTGACACAGAGGATACATTTGAGAGGGGTTGCATGCCACGTCCCTGCACCGCAGGTGCGAGGGCCCGTCATCGCCGCTTGCGGCTATATTTAATGTTGTTATGTTAAATTAAATTTAACCATTTGTGCGCTGCTAGGTGATGAGGCGTTGACAGATCTTTTTTTTTTTTTTTTTTTGAGTGGCTCATATTATTGGTGGGGACAAATCAACGATTGCTGGATATTGATGGGGACGCGTCCCTTCCGTCCATGCCAATTCCACGCCCTTGGTGTGTGGACAGTACCATGCCCAAGGTAGCCTACCTCACTAGCACTTCTCGTAGATTTAAACCTGCTACCCTACGGTCTCAGGTCTGCTACCTTAATGGCCAAGCCACCACAACCATTCCCAAATGCACAAAATTAGGAAAAACACTGCACATATGGATGCAGCTCTTGGATGATGTTACACAGTATTATGCCAGTACAGTGTAGGTAGGTACAGTTGAAGTCGTAGTTTTGCTAACAGGATGTGATCAGTTGTAAAGCATTAGTCTGTGGGGCTAGTCCTGTACTCCTGTCCTCCAGCACTGCTGCAAGTCATGACATGAAGGATTATATATGGTATTGCTAAAGACTCTGTTTGTTCGTTTGACTCTGAAGAAGACGCAGTGGCGTCGAAACGTCAGTCGTTTTTTCTGCACCATTAAAAGTTTGTAAACGGAGTGCTCCGGTCTTGCTCCTTTTTCTATTATACTGTACATTGTGTCTTGGACCATCACCACCAGTCGAGGTTGGAAGCGCATCTGACTCCCAGTTACTAGTATTGCTGAAGAGGAAGTACTGATCAACTAATGTTTGACTGTATAAGTCAAAGGGGGTGTGTGTGGCCCTACTCTGGGAAACTTACTTAAGGCACATGTATGTTCTTGTGTGATTGTGTGTAGTCTGTTTACTCTGTGTTCCTCTTCACCTCTGTTTATTAAGCTTATTATGTCCCCCTTTTTAAGTGTAATGTGTTGTAATACATTGTGATGAAAACAGAGAGAATGCATAGAGAGCAGGGTGCTGCCAAAGTGGGAATGGCAGCATAATCCCGCAGCATTTGATGATTTTTATTTGTACATTAATTATAGTTTTTGCAATAAAGATCACACAGCTTAAGTAACAATGTGTCTGCAGTTCTTTCTTAATTTCTTTTTTAAGAATTTCTTAATTTGTTCTTAATTGCTCACAATGACTGATGATGGTATTGATGGTATTGAACTGAATGTTCTGTCACAGTAAAAAAAAAAACACACTGGAAACAGCGAACAAGAAAACCCAATGGAATGTAACTTTGTAACATTGTGTGTGTGTGTGTGTGTGTGTGTGTGTGTGTGTGTGTGTGTGTGTGTGTGTGTGTGTGTCTGTGTCTGTGTGTGTGTGTTTACTACTGTTTCCACAATACTCAGATATCTTAGTTATAAAGGCACCTACGACATTGCTAGGTGGTTCCCTTGAAGAGAGTATATCATGGCCAAAGTGTCAGGTTGACACTGTGCTGTGTGTGTGTGTGTGTGTGCGTGTGTGAGTGTGTGTGTGTGTTTGTGTTTCCTTGTGTCTGAAAGCAGCAGAATGAACAGTAAGCTGGGCAGAAAAAAATGCAAGGTGTGTCTGCCTCTTTCTCCTTCTCTCTCTCTCTATCTCTCTCCCCCCTCTTCCTCCTTTTATTCTCTCTCTCTCTCCCCTCCCTTCCTCCCTCCCCTTATGCCCCCTCTGTTTCTTCCCCTCCCTCCTTCCCTCCCCTTATTTTCTCTCTCTTCCTCCTTCACTCCCCTTAATCTCTCTCTCCCTCTCTCTCTCTTCCCCTCCCTCCTTCCCTCCCCTTATTCTCTCTCTCTCTCTCTCTCCCTCTCTCTTTCTCTGTTGCTCTCTCTCTCTCTCTCTCTCTCTCTCTCTCTCTCTCTCTCTCTCTGTGGGAGGAGCATGAGCACCTGGTTTGTGAAAACAAACTGTTACATGAGCAGAGAGGAGCTGTGAGGACAGGTGAGCGTAGACAGGTAAGCGTAGACAGGTAAGCGCAGAGAGGTGAACACACTGTAGACAGGAGGAAGCTGAGGCCGGAGAGAAGTCCTATACATGTAGTCAGACACCATGGGAGTCACAAAGGGCAACCACTACTTCCACACCAGGGGACACATCTGCGATCTCTTCTGGATGTTCCAGAACATTCTTTTGTCTTACCTGCAAAAGCTCAGGCACGGACACCTGTTGTGACTAGAACGCCCGTCACTCTCCGGACTTTGCTACGTCTCCCTTCTTCCTCTGGCAAAGCCGTGGGGTGAAAGGTCATGGCGTGTCTCCTTGTGTCAGGGGTCAAGGCAGCGTGGGAATTCGGGGTGGCTTGCAGTCGCGTTTTGTCTCATGATCAACATGCCGTTCACTTCCTGTTTGGGTATGTATTGCATGCACTTGCAGATTGCTGATGGTCATTGTTAGTCACTGTTGTTGTTGTTGTTTTGTAGTCAGGGCCTTTGCTAACCATTTGGGTGCCCTAAAATGCTTCACTCTCACCACACTAATTAACTGTTGAATGTCTGACCATTTGCCAAAGCACTCAACATTGCTACTGCTGATGTATGCCCACAGGGTTAGATTCATAACCACTTTTTTCACTCTGGAAATTTCCACAGTGCCTACCTTCCTTTAACTCTGTAAATTTCCATTCCTTACCTTTCACTTTGCAATTGCCCATGACTCCTCCCACATAACTAAGCTGTGATGCAAACAAAAAAAACAACAACAGCATATTTCACTGACTGGCTGACAGGACAAAGATTATTGTCACATTATGGACATTATGTCACCATACAGGACCCCAGGTGTCACTCTGCCATATACACCACTGATACACTGGTGTCACTTGTTGGGTTTCCATTCAACTTATTTACATTTCTTATGTGCAATGCCAGTAATTCGGCTTAACAATATACACATCTGCTGCTGTTTTTAAATTAAAAGATTAATTATTAAATAATTGCAGTTTCAAAGTGGGGGATTTTTATTTAAATAAACAAACTGTGCATACACAAGGTGCATTGAAAACCGGTTATTGACAGTGGCAAAGGTTTGTGGTATGATCTGAATGTCGGAATGATTTGTGTTTTTTTTCCCCAGACGGCAGCACTCTGGAGATGCACTACACACTATTCCCAGGCCCTGAGAACCAGCTGCAGTTCCACCAGACGACCATATTTGATGGGGGCGCTATTCTGCACTGCAGCAGCCCCACACTGAGGGACGAGCCCAGGCAGCGCTGGCTCTCTCAGACCTCCACCCCGGAGGAGCTCAGCACAAGACATGACACATGCAGGAGCCAGTTTTATTACCACCGATCATGGTTTCAGCAGATATCTACACAGATCAACAGCACAGCAGGCAAATATAATATAATATAATATAATATAATATAATATAATACAATACACAGTAATCAGAATCAGTAGCATTGTTATTGCCAAGCCTGTGCAATGGACAAGGAATTTGACTTATATATAATAATATATAATGGTTACATTATTATAGAAACAAATATAATAAATATAATGTAGCATTATAATATCATGCAATATAATATCATGCAATGTAGCATTATAATATAATATAATATATAATTTATCATTTTCAACAATTAGAAGTTCTTCAGAGGAGATATGGATGTACCGATGGCTCAGGCGTCTCATGTTTCGATAAGTGGGGCATCAACGGAGAGGACTTCCTGACCTTCGACCCTCAGACTCTGAGGTGGTCACCTGACACTGAGCTAGCCAGCCGTGTAGCAGCAGAATGGAACCAGCACACCGTCAGGAATCACGTGTCCAGTAATCGCATCAAAGCCATGTGTCAGGACGACACAAACCTGTTTGAGCGAAAGAGAGGAGCAAAGGCTGTACGAGACACAGGTTTGGGCATGTACCTTAACCAGTACTGTAGCATGAGATATTACAGTGTGCTCTAGAGTTATTTTGCTAAAATGTCTTGTCATACTTTTCCCACAGACATGGAGGTCCATGTTTTTGCCAAATCCATTGTAGAACATTCTTCCACATCTTTATGGTGTCATGTGACGGGCTCTGACCTATCAGGAGTGAGGATCCAGCTGACTAAAGATGGGGTTCCACTGGACAGTGGGGTAAAGCTGATTGGTCCACGGCCCAATGGGGATGGAACCAATCAGATGAGAGTGTGGGTTGAGCTGAGACTGACGGACACGGAGAGATACGAGTGTCAGGTCCAGAGAGGCACAGAGAACAAGCACGTCCAATTGGGTAAGACTTACACATACACACACACACACACACACACACACACACACATGTCCAATTGGGTAAGACTTACACATACAAACACACACACACACACACACACACACACACACACATGCACACACACACACAAAACATACGCACACATCTAATAGGGTAAGACTTGCATGTGCACAGACAAACATGCACACACACACACGTGCAATTGGGTAAGACCTTTACACATACAAAGACAAGCACACACACACACATCACACACACGTAAGACTTGCATGTACAAACACACACACACACACACACACACACACACACACACACACACACACACACACACACTTACATGTCCAATTGGGTAAGACTGTGTTGAGTTTTTGTATCAGAAATATGTTACGTTGTCAACTCTGAATGGCCAATCTAAAAAACGAAGCTCTCCTTCCAGATTGGATTTCCCCCGACAAACAACTTGGTAAACGCCCCTCGTCAGTGGATCCGGGTACAGTGCTGTTCGCCACGCTGGTGTGCCTGGGTGCTGTGCTCTACTTCGCTTTTCGAAACAGGAAATATCTGGCAGAACTGCTGTGCCAAAGTACGTACACAACATCTATTCGATTTGATCAGACATGATGCAGTGATCGCCTCAATGCAAAAGTCATAGGCCATATGTTCTGTGCATATATATATAAAATCAGCCTGACATGTTTGATTGAGAATTTGCTGTGGTTGCTGTTGTTTGCACATTGTTGTGGGAGAAAAATTCTCCCACAACATAGAAATAGAATTCTATTTTATTCTATTCTATTCTGTTCTATTGAACTCTATTTCGTTCTGTTGTATTCTATTGTGTTGTGTTTAAAGCAGGTGGAGCAGCCGTGAGCTTTGTGGAGCAGGAGCTGAAGAGGTACCTCCGGTACGTGAAGACACAGGAGCAGTTTGATGAGTGGATGAGGACAGATGACGAGTACTATCCAAATCAAAGAGGTCTTGTTTGTTTATTCATTCTTGCGTAATTAATGCAGATGACGAGTACTATCCAAATCAAAGAGGTCTTCTGCTGTTTATTTACTTGTCTGTGTTTGTTTGCACACCATTTGCAGTATAGTTGTAGATAGAACACAATATCTATACATGCATTGCGATACATTTTTAAAAATCAATGTTATGTTTGTTGGCCATATTTTTTTCCCAACAGAGTTCATCACTGGTTTTTTATCCCTGTATCGGGTTGCTGCAGCCAACGAGACAGAATCTACACTGCCCGGCTCCCATCTCTGAGACAGGTAGCCGACCCCGGTCCTGGGGATTATACAGTTCAGTACTTATACATCTCGTTGTTAATGACAGCTTTTCTTTTTAGCTCAACAGTCATTGTTTGCTAATTTGCCAAAAACAAATCCGATGTTGGTGGCAGCTTGTTGTGTTATGACTCTTCAGCTTTCAGATTCAGCATTTACTATCTTGTGTATTATCAACAAAGGGAAAGGAACTATATTCAACCCCAACCCTAACCCTAACCCCACAATAAAGCAACCAAGATAGCGCTGTGTTCATAGGCACGTTTGGTTAAGAAAGTAAGCTAATGACCGTAGCCTATAGGGCTTATCTAAAACACCTGCTATGACGGGTGCTTTCACGTTATGCAGCCCTATCTCTGATTGTCTTCAGATTGGCTGATATATAAACACACGGAGATGAATGGTGGCCTTTTAAAGCCAAAGTCAGTTGCCTTGGGAAGATGTGACGCCTCTCAGAACCACTGCTGATTACGAGAGAGCGACAGTAAGGCGTTGGTGTTTTCACAGCTTCCTGCAGAATGCAGTGTTGACATTTCTGGGCAAACATGCAAATGTAAAACCCCTCTATGTGTTTGTGTGACTGCACTTACATTCTGAGGTTATTATCAAAAGCCAAAGTCATTCTTACATTAGCTTTTTGTACACTGTACATAGCGATACATCAATAAGCTTTTGCACTTTAAATAGCTATGAAGCCAAAGTTGTTGTTAGGCTACATTAGCTTTTGCAAATTAACATAGCTATATAGCAAAGGCTCTTCTTACGTTACACATTGTAAATAGCTGTGAAGTAGCACATAGACAGAAGGAATGTTTAAAACATCATATCCAGTCGCATATTGATGTTATGCGTATAGATTGTGAGCAGCTTTGAAGTAGTGTGTCTTTGAGAGTTCAGCATGTTTTTGTTAGCACACGCTGTCAGTCCACATTGAAATCAATGGACTCCAAGAAACTATATCTGTTCTAAGGGCTACGGGACAAAATGAGACTACTAGCAAGCCTACAAATCTATCAGTCTACAAATACTGTATCATGTTTCAGATAGTAATATTGTTTTGTAATGTGCTACATGTTAATTTGTCGATAAACGTTTCGTAATAGAAATGCATTATTTCAGTTGTCAGTGAAATGACAGTGTCTACTGCCCTCTTGTGGCTGTTGTGAGCTTTTGTTGCACGTGTTGCATAAAATCGGCATACGGGAGTCTTTTTTATACAACGTATTTGAAGTTTTTTTTTGTTTTTACAGATTTCTGTTAATTTTCAAAGAGTTTTTTTTACCTTTTTTTTACTTCAGAGTTAAGAATTGATGTAATATTTTTCTACCCACTGTAAATGCATTAATGGGAAATATATCATGACAATAAAATACATTTATAGAAAAAAAAAACTGATGTGATTCTTGCTTTTAACTTCAATGAATGCAGAATTTAGCAATGGACAACTTTTTCAGGAGCAGGTTTAGGGCTGTCCACCTGTCTGTCTGTCTGTCTGTCTATTCAGTGGGAGAGTACAAGCCCCTATTTCCATGCACTCAGAGAGGTCGTGCTTGATAGTTCACTGAACCAAACTTGTATGCGTAGCGTAGGGAGAAGCCATACCCCATACAGTGTCACACAAGTTCTGTGAGGCATTGTGCCACCAACCATGGACCTTCCAGGCATACGTGAGCCTGTGAGGCAGCAGCCCGGTCCTTGGTGCTGTGATGATGCATTAACCCAGTATATATAGGGTGGATTTCCCTAATGTGGGACATTTTTTGTGTTTCAACTTTGTATTTCTGACTGTAGTGCATTACAATGTTAAGCCAACATGGTAAATCCACACCCAATATTTGATCACATGGAAGTACAGCTTTGATTGGTTAATAATTGTATTAGTTTGGGGTTGAGCCACACCCCCTGAAGCTTAGGTGTCCCATAATAGGCAGTTTCCCACATTAGGACAATCCACCCTACTATGCTGCCCAGCTACCTAGAATGCAGAATTAAAAGTAAATTACAGTTGCAGCCCCGAAGTGTCCATGGTTGGTGGCACAACGCCTTTGAGGCAGCATATGCAGGAGGAGAGATGATGAGTACTATTTAAAGGAAGGAGGAATGCACACAGGCAGAAGGAATGCTTACAAAATCATGAGCAATCACATGTTGATGTCATGCTTATAGACTGTGAGCAGCTTTGTAGTAGCACATAGCGATTAGTCTTTTTTTGAAGCAGTACTTGGAGTTGAGTCTGTTATTTTACATTAACATTTGTGAGGAAAATGTGTGTATGTGTTTGCAAGCTCAGTGTATTTTTAGCTCATGTTGTGTAAATGTTGTGTGTAAATGGATAGACTTCAGAGGAAACTGTATCTTCGCGCCTACAGCCCTGCCGTTCTAAAACAGTCTATCATGTCCCACTCCAAAATCATCTTCCATTCCATACAATAGTGTTATTTTGTGTGTTGTTACGCGTTACATTGTGGATATAAATTTACGCTGTATAAATGCATGTTGTTTTCGGTGAAAGTTGTGTCCTACTGCCCTGTTGTGGTTACTGTGGGCTTTTCTAGGGTTACATAAAAAGGGGCATAAGGTTATCTTTATTTTACTCTTTTTTACCTGTTTTTTATTTGCAGAATAAAAAAAAAATGTGTGTAGGTTTTTTTATCCACTCTAAGATTAATGCAAAATATATTATGACAATAAAAAATATTTGTAAAGAACTGATGTGATTCTCTCTCTCTCTCTCTGTCTCCCCCCTCTCCCCCCCCCTCTCTCTCTCTTCTCCCCCCCCCCTCTCTTCCTCCCTCTCTATCTCTCTCTCTCTCCCTCTCTCTCTCTCTCTCTCTTGCTCTCTCTGTCTATCTTATGTATTCACCCTGCATGCTGCTTACTGCTCTCTAATAAAACACACACACACAAGACACATGCATCCATCCATGCATGCACACACACTCACACACACAAACACACACACAGCGTTCATTTTGGAACGTTCAGACAGTCCTAACACTGACTGTTCACATTCCTTCGCAATCGCAATCACTCATCACACATCAGATGCTGGCACACAGTAAGATAAGTAAGAGTCTCCCGAGTCAAATTTCAGTCCAGTGTTTTACAGCGTTATACGTGTGTGTGTGTGTGTCTGTGTGTGTGTCTGTGTGTGTCTGTGTGTGCATTCAGTAAGATGGGGGAGTGCCCCCTTCAAGGTTGGGGAAAACAAAAAAACAATCCGAGTCCAGTGTTTTACAGCCTGGTTGTCACATGGCTTTCAAACGGCCTCCATGACAAGGGTGTTGCTGGATCTTCTGTACGCTGCTGCTCTATAGATGACTGGATCGGATCTCCAGATGGAAGGGAAGACATGGACATGCACAAGCTCAGGGTCATCTGAGACCCCCAAGTGGGTTTATTTGTGTCTGCTAATCGCTGTCCATCTCCCACATTCCTCAGGTATGATTTTATTTTCAATACTTCTACTCGTGTACTTGAGCAAAAATGCACGGTTTAGGAGAGCACTTGATAAAAACAAACGTTTATTTTGCTCCAGTTGTCCTTTTAATTGGCCAGTGGAAACGCAGCTTCCTAATTCTGGCCACCAGCTATTCAGATTATATGATATCCCTGTGGATCGCCACAGACAAAAAAAAACAAAAACGACTTTTTAACTTGTGTATAAAGATTATTTGATATTTATTATTGTTTATTATTTTTAACTTGCTGTGTGAAGAAGCTTGTTTGTTTTGGGGCTGAACTGCTGTGCTATTCTCAAACGAACACTTCCAAACCCTTCCCTTCCAAACTTTATTTCATTACTTAACTAATTAACTAATTTCAATTTTTAATTATGTGGCTCTTACTATGTTTTAACCGCACAAACAAAGATTGAGACATTTTACATCTTTCTGGGCAATCAGACTTTCATTTTACCAGCCCCAGCAGATGGGCTGCCTTAGGGGCCATGGTTCTGCCTGAGGTTTCTTTCTAGACCTAAACAAACCAATGCAGACTCAGTGCTGTTGCTGCCCCATTCACACCAGTAAAGGAAGCAGACTCAGTGCTGCTGCTGCCCCATTCACACCAGTAAAGGAAGTAGACTCAGTGCTGTTGCTGCCCCATTCACACCAGTAAAGGAAGCAGACTCAGTGCTGTTGCTGCCCCATTCACACCAGTAAAGGAAGTAGACTCAGTGCTGTTGCTGCCCCATTCACACCACCCAATAAAGCAAGCAGACTCAGTGCTGTTGCTGCCCTATTCACACCACCCAGTAAAGGAAGCAGACTTAGTGCTGTTGCTGCCCCATTCACACCACCCAGTAAAGGAAGCAGACTTAGTGCTGCTGCTGCCCCATTCACACCAGTAAAGGAAGCAGACTCAGTGCTGCTGCTGCCCTATTCACACCACCCAGTAAAGGAAGCAGACTTAGTGCTGTTGCTGCTCCATTCACACCACCCAGTAAAGGAAGCAGACTTAGTGCTGTTGAACTGTTGTAGCCCTATACAGCTGGACCTTTTTCCACCTTTATGTTACCCACAGGTTATGGCACGTTTGAGATCCAGTCCACGGTCTGGCGATCCAGTCCAAATGCCACACTGCAGTTCCAGCAGACAACCCTGTTGAATGGACAGGTGATATTCACCTGCAGCAGCCCAACATTGCTAGACCAACCAAGACAGGAGTGGGTCACACACACCTCCACCATGGAGGAGCTGCAGCAGAGACACCAGGAGTGTGTCGGACAGTATGAGGAACACCTGAGTTGGTATGCAAAGATAAAGGAGACTACGAGTCGGACAGTAGGTAAGTAACACACACACACACAGACACCAGGAGTGTGTCGGACAGTATGAGGAACACTCAGCCTGGTTTCGGAGCATAGACATATGATAGTGTACACACACACACACACACACACATACACACACACACTCACACACACACACACACACACTCAGCCTGGTTTCGGAGGATAGAGGAGAATATTCCTGCAGGTGGGTAATGGTGAAAACAGCAGCAACAACAACAAACAAACCAAAAAATTATTATTATTATTATTATTGGTATTATTATTGGTATTATTATTATTATTGTTGTTGTTGTTTTGTTGTTGTTATTGTTGTTGTTATTATTGATATTGATATTATTATTATTATTATTATTATTATTATTATTATTATTATTATTATTATTATATACACTTTATATTATTATTATTATTACAGTATTTGTCATCCTGTCACACAGCTTTTTGTCATTATTAAATTCAAAACTTGTTAAACCCTTACAGATGTTCTTCAGAGACGGCATGGCTGCATGACTAACAGCTCAGGGGTATCTGCATTTGATGAGTGGGGCGTGAACGGAGAGGACTTCCTGACCTTCGACCCTCAGACTATGACATGGACGGCTTTGTCCAACATGGCCGCCACTGTAGCAGCGAAGTGGAACAAGATGGACAACAGGAATCACGTTTATAGAAAATTTGGCAAAAGTGTGTGTCCAAAGCACCAACATACGTTTAAGGGGAAGAGAACATCATGGATCAGTGAAACTGCACAAACAGGTCATTTGGAATGTTCTGATCACTGCAAATGAAGATAAGAAGAAAATATACAGTATGGGGCAGCTGTGGCCTAGTGCTTAGAGTTGGCCTAGTGGTTAGAGAGTTGGCCTAGTGGTTATAGAGTTGGCCTAATGGTTAGAGTTGGCCTAGTGGTTAGAGTTGGCCTAGTGGTTAGAGAGTTGGCCTAGTGGTTAGAGTTGGCCTAGTGGTTAGAGAGGTGGCCTAGTGGTTAGAGTTGGCCTAGTGGTTAGAGTTGGCCTAGTGGTTAGAGTTGGCCTAGTGGTTAGAGAGGTGGCCTAGTGGTTAGAGTTGGCCTAGTGGTTAGAGTTGGCCTAGTGGTTAGAGTTGGCCTAGTGGTTAGAGAGGTGGCCTAGTGGTTAGAGTTGGCCTAGTGGTTAAAGAGTTGGTCTAGTGGTTAGAGAGTTGGCCTAATGGTTTAGAGTTGGCCTAGTGGTTAGAGTTGGCCTAGTGCAGGCCTCTTCAAATGGCGGCCCTGGGGCCAGATGCGGCCCTTGAGATGATTTATAGTGGCCCCCAAAGGGTAGAGTGAATATATTCCGTAAACTTGTCCGTGGGCTATGGCGTTAAGATGCGAGGTCCAACATCGGATAGATTACTCAGCGATGATTTGAGTTCCTTGCTTTCATTGATACCTTGATAAGTCATATTGCCCGGCCCCTGGTTTAGTTTCAGTTTGATGAACTGGTCCCAGTCCCAAACAAATTGAATAGCCCTGGCCTAGTGGTTAGAGAGTTGGCCTAGAGAGTTGGTCTTGAGACCGGAGGGTCGCAGGTTGGAATCTTGTTCCAGTATGGCCGAGGTGCCCTTGAGCAAGGCATCTAACCCATTGCTCTAGGGACTGTAACCGAAACACTGTACCTAAACAACTGTGTGTCGCTCCGGATAAGAGTGTCAGCCAAGTGTAATGTAATGTAGAATATGATGATGCATACACGTAAATATATATATGATGATAGCAGTTTAGAAAAACAACCACATAGGTTTGAAGTCATAGGTTTGGATGTTTTTCGCAGGAGATTATAATGTTGAATTATAATGTTGTATAGTTGTACGTTGTAGGCTCTAATGAAACAAATGTGTTTAATGTCTCACCACAATCACTGGGTAGTAATTCAGTCAGACCTGCTGCTATGCTTTTCAACTCAGTGCCTTGTAATTTAAGACTGTCTAATGTGAGACTGTTCTCCTTTCTGTAGCAGCTGTATGGGTTCGTGTTTTTGCCAAACCCATCCTGAGCAATGCGTCCGGAGGTTTTACGTGTCACGTGGTGCATGACGGGCACGTGCAAGGACTGACGGTCCAGCTGACCAAAGATGGGGCTCCACTGGACAGTGGGGTGAAGCTGATTGGCCCACGGCCCAATGGAGATGGAACCAATCAGATGATAGTCCAGGCCAACACCACATGTGAGGACACGAAACGCATTAACTGTAAAGTTAAAACCACAAAATAGCAGCTCATTACAATAACCGCAAGTGACACTGTCAAACAGAATTAATGCAGCACTCGTTGAACTTAAAATAACTCATGTCAGACAATTACACATTTGTGCAAGTCCTGTGTGAATATCCATTCGAAAGGATAGTGTTTAAGCATCAGCATGAGCAGGTTATACTGGTAGGCTCATCCACTGTAGGAGAAATGTGTAGGTTGTCTAAATACATGATGCTATCATTTATTTTTTAACCAATTGTTTAGTCATTAGTTATACCTGCCTTTTATTCTGATGCTTTAGTTATACATACCTGCAATATACTTACCTTGAAATTGATTTGTTGTTTTGATCTGATGCGCACCTGAAATGACTTGCCTGATTGCTGCCAACCAGCGTGAGACACACCCCTTAGACACGCTAGCGGCATGAAGGCCATCTTTAATTAGTGTTGGCTCATTGTCTCACGTGGGGATGGTAGTGAGAGGGCACAGTTTTCAGACTGCAAGTCACAAGTCACAAGTCACAGGGCAAGAAAATACAAGCTTAGTTTATGTTTATTTTACTACTTTATTTTCTGTTGAAAGTCAACCGGACTGTGGAATAAATCACCAATTTCATCTTCTGCTTTCCGTGCGTGCTTTACTTGACTGCGAGTCGGAAACATCTACCACCATCCTCACTTGGCGTTTCAAGAACAGTACGCCACTACAGTGTGTGTGTGTGTATGCGTGTTTGAGTTTGCCTGTGTGTGTGTGTGTGTGCGTGGTGTGTGTGGTGTGCGTGGTGTGCGTGGTGTGTGTGTGTGTGTGCGTGTGTGCGTGTGTGCATGTGTGCGTGTGGTGTGTGTGTGTGTGTGTGTGTGTGTGTGTGTGTGTGTGTGTATGCGTGTTTGCGTTTGCCTATGTGTGTGTGAGTGTGAGTGTGTGTGTGTATGTGTATGTGTGTGTGTGTGTGTGTGTTTGCGTGTGTGTGTGTATGTGAGTGTCTGTGTGTATGTGAGTGTGTGTGTGTGTGCGTGTGTGCGTGTGTGTTTGCATGTGCTGGTGTGTGTGGGTATGGGGAAAATACTGCTTGACTACACAGTGGACGACTTTGCCATGCTGCAGTCTGCCTGTGTGTATATCAGAAACCCATCAGCTGCCTGTGTGTATATCAGAAACCCATCAGCTGCGCTGTGTTGAGCAAGGAAGAGATTGTGCACGTACACCAGCTATGTCTAGGCCTGTCTGCACAAGCTACAGGTATGGTGGACCTAGCCCAGAAACACGTGACATTTCCTCAGTTGAAAAGCATATTTGGAATATTTTTCACTTATTATTTATACTTTTTGTTTTTTTGTGTATTTTCTCTGTTTTTTTTTAATTGCTTAATTGTATACTCGGGACAAAGTGCTGGCCACTTTCTCCCTGAAAAAACAATGGCTGATGACGATGATGATGATGATGACGATGATGATGAATTTAATACTATATATACTATATATATACTGTACTGTTATAATATATATATATACACACACACATACATACTGAAGAAAGAGAAAGAGAAATCTGATCTGAGATGATGAGGTAGCCAGATTGGGTGAGCCATGTTGTGGAATTTTGCTAGGATGCTGGAAAGCCCCCTACTCGTGTGAGGTAAAAATGCGTTATTGTCAGATTGTTATTGTCAGATTTATCACGTGGCCGAATATTTTGAGTCAATTTTGTTTTGTTTTTTTTGGGGGGGTGGGGCTTGGGGGGGTAAGATGTTGTCTTTGTCGTAATGCTAAAATCACATGCAAACTGAAGATTCATCAAGTCATTTTTCTCAGTTTCACGTTCTGGTGAGTTAAGATTTTTTCCCTTTGTAGCCACTTACCAACACCACCTCCACCGGTGAAGTGGAGTGTGTGTGTGTGTGTGTGTGTGTGTGTGTGTGTGTGTGTGTGTGTGTGTCTGTTTGTCTGTGTGTGTGTCTGTGTGTGTGTGTGCATTCAGTAAGATGGGGGAGTGCCCCCTTCAAGGTTGGGGAAAACAAAAAACCAATCAGAGTCCAGTGTTTTGCTGCCTGATGGCTTTCAAACAGCCTCCAGGACAAGGGTGTTGCTGGAGCTTCTGTACACTTCTCCTCTAGAAATAACTGGATCTGCCATCTCAGATTAGATTGGTGTCAACAGGTGTAGTCTTGCCTAGTACTTGAATGTTCCCTAACCCTAAACCGCCCCCCCCCACCAGCATAGTCTGTCCACTCCTAACCTGGTTGGTTAAGAAGCTTATTCATTTGGCCTGGCCTCCAAACCTGGGACCAGTTGGCCAGTTCATGAATCCACTCCTGGTTGGTGGAGAATCAGAGGGTGAGAAATACTGGGTTGTAAACACTAAGCCACCTTGACTGGGCGTGTTCAGTTAACACCTGCGACCTCACCTGTGGACACACATTATTCAACCTCCTCCCCTCTGGCAAGCGTTACAGAACCCTATATACCAGAACAACAAGACATAAAAACAGCTTTTTCCCTTCTGCCATCAGCGTCATTAACAATAGTCCCGACCATCATAATCTTTTGCATCAGGCATCTTTTGCTCCCTTTTGCATTATCTCATCACTTATGATATTTCATCACTTTTTTCTCTTTCTTCTTCTTTTAAATTCATTTTTATCATATACTATATATATATTTTTTTTTTTTTTAAATCAATTTTATTATATTTTTGCACTTACTATTTTTGTACGTTTTGCACTTTTTGCACTTTTTTTGTTTTTTTGTTTTTTCAAAAGAGAGACACTGCGGACTGAAGACAAATTCCTAGTATGTGCAAGCATACTTGGCCAATAAATCTGATTCTGATTCTGATTCTGATTCTGATGTGGGCGGAGAATCAGAGGGCCATAAATACTAACCCACCTTGACTGGGTGTGTTCAGGTAACGCCTGCGACCTCACCTGTGGACACACAGGCATGTGGGCGAAGAATCAGACCCTTGACTGGGTGTGTTCAGTTAACGCAGAGGTACAACCAGTCTTCACCTGCAACCTCACCTGTGGACACACAGCACAGGCCTGTGGGCGGAGAGTCAGGGGGTCGTTAACACTAACCCACCCTGCTTGGGTGGAACAGGACAGTCCAGTTCGGGTCATTACAAAACATCAGTCAGTTGGGTAGGGCAGTGGAGTCCTGCAGGTCTTACACATGTCACTCAGATGTGGCAGTAGAATTCTGTAGGTGGTAAATCTTAAATGTGTTACTAAGGTAGGGCAGTAGAATCCTTTAGGGGGTAAATCCTGTACATCCTAATCGTGTTACTGAAGGAGGTCCAGGGCTATCTCATAGTCTTGTGGCAGGACAAAGGGTTTTAATGTGCTGGATACCTACTCAGCTGTATTACCATCCACTCATGGAATCATCACAGTACTCAAAGATGGCCGCCCTGTGGATCTTATGTGGTCTGGTGGTCCTCATGCCTCTGCCAGCTGCTGTGGGTATGTACGTATGCCACTCATTACACTCATTTCATTCACGCTTCATATTGTATTTGACATGCAATAATAGGGTTATACTGTATTTGACATGCAATAACATAGTGTTCTACCGTATTTGACATGCAATAGCAGAGTGTTATACTGTATTTGACATGCAATAACACAGTCTTATACTGTATTTGACAATGCTGTCAGTAGGATCCGTGTTGCAATGCTATAATGCTCTGCATGGAACAGTGCAAGCTTTCTAATCGAGCTAATACCATAAAAACATTGTCTATCTTCTTTTCCTCTGTCTCCTTGTTTCTGCATTGCCCTTGTCTGACAGCATCTGTGTATGAAATACCTTATGAAACACTTTTACCTATCTGCTTAGCGTAATGTAATACTCAGCAGATGGTAATATAACATACAGTAGCTATACCTGGGAGATGTACTGGTGTCATTTCACCCATTTGCCTGTGTCTCCCAGACTCCCACTCTCTGGAGTTCCAGTACGCGCTGTACCGAGACCCCTCTGGCCTCCAGCTGTTCCAGCAGACCACCCTGCTGGACGGTGTGGTGGTCTTCCACTGCGAGAGCCCCGCCCTGAGGGACGAGCCCCGGCAGGAGTGGGCCACACACACGTTCAGCCCCCAGGAGCTCAGGGAGAGGGAGACCTACTGCAAGGACCAGCACTACACACACATGGAGATGCTGGGCGAGATAGCCGACATCATCACAGACTCAGTAGGCGAGTAAAGTTTAGTGTGTCACAGACTGAACAGGCGAGTAGAGTTTAGTGTGTCACAGACACAGTAGGCTAGTAGAGTTTAGTGTGTGTCACAGACTCAGTAGGCGAGTAAAGTTTAGTGTGTGTCACAGACTGAACAGGCGAGTAGAGTTTAGTGTGTCACAGACACAGTAGGCTAGTAGAGTTTAGTGTGTGTCACAGACTCAGTAGGCGAGTAAAGTTTAGTGTGTGTCACAGACTGAACAGGCGAGTAGAGTTTAGTGTGTCACAGACTCAGTAGGCGAGTAGAGTTTAGTGTGTCACAGACACAGCAGGCGAGTAGAGTTTACTGGAGAGGTTACAAACATGTCTTCACTAGTCACATGGTAACTTTGATATTTATAATACTTGCTTTTTGTTTTTTTGCCCAGTATACTATTGTCAGGTGTTTTGTCAGAGGGAGAAACATAAATGTTTCAAAATTCCTGCACTGAATTTCTGAATTTCATTTTAATATCAATATCAATTAATACATATTATATATTGATTTCGTTCTGTAGTTAATGCAGTAAGTGCATTAGACAAAGTAGGCTGCACTTTCATTTTTTAACTATCGACTTTCTTCTAAACTATTTCAGACGTCCTTCAAAGGCGCCTTGGCTGTATAGTCAACAGCTCTGGGGTATTTGGTTTTGATGAGTGGGGCGTCAATGGAGAGGACTTCCTGACCTTTGACCCTCAGACTCTTAAATGGACGGCCCGGTGTGACATCGCCGCCCCTGTGGCGGTGGAGTGGAATAACAGGGCTATCAGGAACCACGTGTACGGGGAGTTTGGCCAGAGAGTCTGTGAGAGGACGCTCAGCATGTTGGAGCAGAAGAGGTCCACATGGAATGGCCAGGCCCCACAAAAGGGTCAGTTGTTTTTAATCCACTCTTCTTATTCAGTTACCCTTTACTGTGTCTGTTCTGTTCTGTTCTGTTCCGTTTGAAAGATAGTCTTCTGTCTTTCAAGACCATTCCAGTACTAGCCAAGACCACACCTGTTGAAGCCAAGCCAAGGTATGGTCTTGGCTAGTACTTGTATGGATGGAAGACCTATTAGTAAACTGAGATGGATTATCCAGTCACTTAGTTCTCACTGATTCTGTTCCAATTGAGAGTCCTTTGTCTTTTTTATCAAGTCCACTTATTCAGTCTCCTTTTTTCTCCTGTTTCCGCTCCAACCTCTGACATATCTGTGGTCTAGCCCAGTGATTCTTAACCAATAGGACCGCGGCCCAAACTTGGTCCTGAAGCACTACCTAGAGGGCCGCAAAAAACGTTGAGATCAATTAAATCTAAACAGTGTTAATACTTAATGGGCCAATGGCCACTGAAAAAAATCAGGCCTCAACATCAAAAAGGTTTAGAACCCCTGATCTAGACCTCTCCCTTTGGAGCTCAGCAGTAGCGGTTTTAGGAACGGACGAACAGTGGCAGGGCAGCTGCCCGGGGCGCCATTTCATGGGGGAGCGCCATGAGCGCTTGGGGAAAAAAAAGTAGGTCTGTGCATCATAGCGTTGCAATCGGCATATTGGCGCCCCCTAACTGCAGGCGCACTGTAACTGCAGGAGCCCTTGCTTGCTTCCAAAGAAGCAGTGTGTCTGTCTGTCTGTCTATCTGGGGGAGTAAAACACTGTACAACCACCACTGGAGCTCAGTTCTGCTATGTGTGTTGAAAATCTCACTTTTTTTCATTTTTACTGTATGCCTCTGTCTGCCACAGGTATGGCGGTCCACATGTATGCTAAATCTCTCAGAGGAAGCAGATCCACAGCTCTGCTGTGTCATGTGACTAATCTGGACCTATCAGGAGCCAGGATCCGCCTCACAGAAGACGGTGTGCCTCTGGAACTGGGGCTGAAGCAGGTCGGACCACTTCCCAGCGGGGACGGGAGTGTTCAGATGAGCGTCTGTGTGGAAATACACGTCAACAGGACGAAAACATATCGGTGTGAAGTCGAAAATGACACAGATAAAATCTCTGTCCCATGGGGTAGGACTAGTTTTCGTGTGTGTGTGTGTGTGTGAGTAAGTGTGTGTGAGTAAGTGTGTGTGTGTGTGTGTGTGTCTGTGTAGATTAAATTGCAACTCTTGATTCCTCCTAATACTGAGGTATCGTGGTGTTTGATCCTTATGTGTTACAGATGGACACATAGTGGAGCAGCAGGATTTGATGTTGCCCATACTCTGGGTTGTTGGTGGGAGTATGCTGCTCCTCAGTGTCATGACTGCATGCTACATTTCGCACCGCTGGAAAGGTAAGTCTCTGTGCAACTGTACAATGACCCTTATGGGCCCCCTCTGGGAATGCACACAATGCACAACCCAAAAGGCATCTGTGAACAGCTGAGCATCTGGGATATTTTTAAACAGGATCACCGAGTTACATTATTATTATGTCACTTTTATAGAATTATTATAACAACTGAATTATTATTATTATTATTATTATTATTATTATTATTGATCTGGGGGGTATTCCAGAAAGGAAGGTTAACAAACACTGAGTTTAAACCTGAACTCGAGGTTAGTTGAACCCAGGATGACTAAACCCGCGAAGTTGGTTCCAAAACACGGGTTATGAATGAACTCATCTATGGAGGGTCGAAAACACGAAAAAATGACGAAACGAGCTGCATATTTCAGCGAAATGGAGCTACAAATCCTCCTCGAGGCTTATGAGGATGAAAGGGTAGCAATTACTAAAAACGGCAACTCCACCACAGCTTCCAAGGCACGCGACGAGGCTTGGCAGAGAGTCGCCAATCGCGTGAATGCGTAAGTTAGGGACATTAGGCCTATGCGACGCGCACAATCTTAAATAAAATTAAATAGTTCGGGAAACTGCCTTCATATCTTGATGCCGCCTGCAAAAATAGACTCCTTGTCTTGTCTTGTCTTGTCTTGTCTTGATCTAATTGATTTATCAATTAGATGTAACCCCGGGGCGCAAAAAAGGACCTGGAAGCAGGTGAAAATGAAATATACAAATATAGTACAAAATGGTAAGCATTTTTTCTAGGCGGACATCATGTCTCCCATGTGGACCTTTAAACTGTCATGCTCCAACAAGATCCGTCTACTGTAAAAAGCTAATAAGAAGACCGCAGAGTCCCGGAGGACTGGCGCTGGGACAGCTGAGCCCCTCACCCCTGTTGAGGAGCTAGCGATGTCCGTGAATCGGGGCCGGCCGATGATGGAGGGGATTCCTGGGGGGACATCATCGGAGCCGGCCACCTCCCAGGAGGAGCACACCCCTCTTGTCCAGTGTATTTGTCCTTATTATTAGGTTATGCGTAATAGCCAGCCTTTCATGTATCCAATGTGACCTATTGGGCTACCCTTATACTGCAGGTTTATTGAATATGAAATGGAAATATTAAATTATAATAATCATGATTATTATGTTGTAGCCTATAGGAACCTCCTTGTGTGCTGTGCAGTAAATGCTGCTTTTACGCGAATAAAGTCATGTATGAAGCGCTTTAGTGCAAGGCACACTTTACGCACCGATCGACAGGCAGTTGCTTTGCCAATGTGCTCTGCATCTCCGACATTGTACAAAAAACTCCCAGTACCTAAAAAACGGAGAGCAATGCACATTGTTTGCAGAGAGGACAGGGCAAACCCACGATGTGTCACATTAGAAATGTACGGATGGATAAGGTTGTTCAAATAGATCAACGATTCCGCCGAAAAACGGTAGCGCTCTCGCAAGTAATCATCCGGGAAAGCCAAAATATCATATCGTGGTCTTATCACCCTCTCACGGTGAATTGCACGGATAATTTGGGCTTCAATGTCAATGATTGGGTCTTCATCAAAAGGAAACGCCATTGTGTAGCGAGTTTCGCAGCGGTCTTACTGAACTTGGACTTAAATACCCGTAACATAACTCGATTACCTAAACATAACCTGAACAAAACCTACCCCCTACTAGGTTATGTTGAGAGCGTATGTTACCATAGTGACTTATTTAACCTGACTGTTTTGGAACTGAAAACCCAGGTTTACCGCTTACTCTGGGTTAACATACTCAAGTTAAGTCAGTAAACCCGCTTTTTGGAATACCCCCCAGGACCAGCCAAAGAGATGGACTTACATTAGGCATAGAGAGAGAATATAGAATTCTCTGTGGGTCCAGCACCCGTCAGACATGCTCATAGGACCAAACAACAACAATAAAAATAATAATAATAACAATAATAATCATCTTTATCATCATCATCATTAGTATTATTATTAATTATTATTATTAATTATTATTATTATTAATAACAACAACAGCAACAATAATAATAATAATGATAATAATAATAGTTGCTGTGTTATTATTATTATTATACATTATTATTATTATTATTATTATTATTATTATACATTATTATGGGTTATTATGATCGCTTTCCACGGGGCCCAAAATGTTTCTCAGTGGCCTGACTGACATAATGGTGTGTGATGTACTGTACAAGCCTGGAGTGTGTGTTTGTGTGTGTGTGTGTGTGTGTGTGTGTGTGTGTGTGTGTGTGTGTGTGTGAATAAAAAGGTGTGTCCAAGGTGTGTCCTTTTGGCCTGTACTGTATACACATACATATAAGCAAACACAAACACACACACACACACACTCCACTAACTGAAAACGTGTTTTATATTCTAGTTTTTTGGCCCCCCCTGCTGTCCAAAAATAGGTTAAGGTTTTCTTTTGTACCCCAAGCGATAAAAGCACTAAACGAGGCCAAGTGGTAAACCATCCAATGTAGTGTGTGCTAGTGTGTGCTAGTGTGACTAGCCTTTGTTTGCTGTGTATGTGTCCTTTTGTTGTTGATATGCCTGTCTGTGTCTCATGTCTTGTGCCAGCGACTCTACTGCAAATACAATTGGCCCCTGGCCATCAATAAAGCTCTAACTAACTAATCTGCTGTTCCAGGTCACACAAGCTACCAGAAAGTCATTCCAGCTGAGGACAGCTCCTCATCAGCATGATGGCAAGGTCCTCAGGCCTGAGTTAGACATGTGCTGTGAATGCGTTATGACACTGACATGTGCTATAGATGCTTTATAACATGTGCCATGAATGCGTTATTACATGTGCTGTGAATGTGTTATGACATGTGCTATGGATGTGTTATGACAGTCACTGAAAGGGCCGCTTTGACTACTATACCAGTTGTTTGTACAAAACAATAAATGTTCCCTTTTTTCCAAAACCGTTGTCAGACTAGTCTGTGACTATTTGATTAATGGTTTTCAGGCAGGTTCACCTTTGTTCACATAGTTTCACTATTGTTGGAAAGTTTATATCAAAGTCAAGGTCTTAAAAAAAAAAACGATATAAAATCAAATCAATACACAGTCCGGTTGTGGCCTGACATTACATTACATTACAGTTCACAGACGCTTTTATCCAAAGCGACTTACAAAAGGAGGACATAATAAGCTAACAGAGGTGTAGAGGAACACAGAGTAAACAGACTACACACATGCACACAAGGAGATACAAGTAAGTTTCCCCGAGCAGGGAAACTTCAGACACACACCACACTTCAGTGGCTACCACAGTGGTAGTATGTATTTATGTAAAGGTTTCTTTGTTGACAAACACACAGACACATATATTAAGTCATTCCTTTATTACAACTGTCCACTGGACATTCAACATGTTCTTGGTTTATTTACATTTAACGGTACCAACCTGAAGACATACATACACTCGCACTTGAAGCGACATCCTTAACCACAGATAAAATTCCAGTCTGCATTCCATTTGGGAATAGTTGGGAAGTGTTGGGGAAACTACAGAGGATTGGATCGGAAGAGGATACAGTCCCAGAGGAAGAGGACAGAAGAGCGTTACATTACATCGCTGTAATCAGTGTTTGAGTTATCCACAACCAAATGACTGCACATACAGTCACCGTTCACCACCGCTCCCATCAGCAACCACAACCTGCTCTCACATTCACCAGTAGCTGCAGGTTGTCTTCATCACCAAATCACATAATCCCCAAAAGATGAGCTTAACCGATCACTGGGTCATGCAATAGGTGAAAGCCTTGTGAGATTTTACCACTTTTGAAACAGACTTCCTGGAATGGCAATGGCTTACCGAACATAACTGATTGGCATTTACAATGAAACTTAATTAGCGATGAAGTCACAGACACATTATCGTTATTTATTTAATCATTAGAAATATACTGGTGCAAAGCATCACTGTGCAGAACCCATACTTACAACACAAGGACACATCCTGAACACGCGCACACACACACACACACACACACACACACACACACACACACACACACACACACACACACACAGACCCCACACAAACACACACACACTTCCCTTCGTTAAACATAAATTCAGTGTATAGAGCGCACCTCTTACATATCCGAAACAACTATTAAAACTCCACATCAGCCTCCTTGTGCTACTCTTTCCCAGCTAGCCATTTCACCAAGGCAACCTCACAGGTGGGGGGCAAGCTCACAGGTAAAAGGGGGCGGGGTCAAGGTCACAGGTAGGGGGTGGGGGGTTAAGCACAGAGGTGGAGGGAGGGCTGGCAAGCACACAGGTGGAGGGCGGTGGGGCAAGCACAGAGGTGGGGGGGGGGGGGGGCAACCTCACAGGTAAAAGGGGGGGCAAGCACAGGTGAAAGGGGGGGGGGGCAAGCACAAAGGTGGAGGGGTGGGGGGCAAGCTCACAGGTGAAGGGGGTGGGGGGGGGGGGGGTAGTCGAAGATCGGGCCAAAGTGGTTTCAACCTGTCAAGTACTCACTATTGCCTAATGAAGTACTCACTACTGTCCTTTTCAGTACACACCGCTGTCCTGTGTAGCACCCTGTCCACACTGCAGCGTGCTAGTAGTCGTCCACACCTTTAGTGATTTTACATTAAACTTATGTGACCGGTCTCCCCATGACCAGTCTCTCAATGACCAGTGTCCCAATGACCAGTCTCCCCATAACCAGTCTTCCAATAACCAGTCTTTCAATCACCAGTCTCCCAATGACCAGTCTCCCGATAACCGGTCTCCCAATGACCAGTGTCCCGGTGGTGAGTGTCCTAATGACCAGTGTCCCGGCCTGTCTCCCCATGACCAGTCTCCCCATGACCAGTGTCCCGGTGACGAGTGTCCCCCCACCTGTCTCCCTGTCTCCATCCTCCATGTTTTTCCCAACTATTCCCAACTTCTCCGAACTCTTCCCACCGTCCTTGTCCCTTTTCTTCATCTGTATGCCCCTCCCTCACCCCCTCTTTCGGCCTTCCCGTCCCTTTTCTCCATCTCTCTCCCCTTCTTTTCCTCCTCCACCTTTCTCTCCATCTCTCTCTCCACCCCTGCTTTATCCCTCCCTCCATCTCTCCATCCCTTCCATCTCTCCACCCCTCCTTTATCCGTCCACCTTTCTCTCCATCTCTCCATCTCTCCATCCCTCCCTCCATCTCTCCCTCCCTCCCTCCATCTCTCCATCCGTCCCCCATCTCTAGGCCTCCATGTTGCTAAGGAACTCCTCCTGGGTGATGAGCTCCAGGCGAGAGAGGGCCGCCTCTGCGTTG
>CM059269.1:3170892-3173392 GCA_030347295.1 Setipinna tenuifilis
CCTACTCTATATAACTCACACCATTTGTGCCGTTTCCTGAAAAACACAATTAAAAACATCATTCACAAAACTGTGAAGCACATTGAGTTACATCCTTTGTATGAAATGTGCTATACAAATGCATATTATTATTATCATTATTATTATTATTGTTAATGTTGTTATTATTGTTGTTATTATTGTTGTTACTTTAATTGCTATTATTACCATTATTATTATTATTATTATTAGTGTAGCATCTCGAAGGTATGACCGTAAGCACGCGCCCATCATGACAGTGAGGGTTAAGTGGGTATGTGTGTGGTGTTTCCATGGTTACCGTAGAGGTCGCTGTCCTCGGGGTCGTCGTCCTCCGGCTGCAGGCAGACCTGTGGCTGTGCTTTCACTTCCAGGTTACGGCTCAGCCAGCTGGTCTGCTCCAGCGACGAGCCCGCCACACCCCCCACCGCCTCCAGGATACGCTGCGTCACTTCCTGCAGAGGTCGTAACCACGGAGACATGACCCGTCAGGCACGGCTAAGGAGGCACTGCCATGTGACTGGCACATGAGTGTTGATTTGCACACATTTCTCATATGTTACACGCGTTTGTTTTCTCTGTGTTTCATATCTCTGTAAAGTTTAAATATGTTTATTCAGTTTCATGTGTATTTTCCACACATTTCTCATATCTTAAAAGTGTTTTATATCCCTTTCGCATATCTCCTCACCTGCAGCTCTCTGGTATCTCTCTTGCTGTCGATGTTTGGCAGCCGATTCACAAAGTCATTCAGGATACTAACAGGAGGGAGAGAGAGAGAGAGAGAGAGAGAGAGAAGGAGGAGGAAAGAGAGAGAAGGGAGAGGGCATGAGAATGAGCAGAAGATATGTGTGTGTGAAAGAGACAGACAGACAGAGAGACAGGCAGACAGAGAGAGACAGAAAGAGAGGCAGACAGAGAGGCAGACAGAGAGAGACAGAGAGAGACAGACAGACAGAGAGACAGACAGAGAGACATTAGATTTGAAGATATGATGCATAGCATGCAGAGGTGGGTGTTAAGCGGATACATTATATATTTGCTGACACAGAGTCAGATGAAGTATATTACATCTACTGGATCGATTCCACTATTACTCTAAATGAGACATTAGACTATAATGTAGTTTAATGCACTACAAACTAGCAATTACTGGTCTACTGTCTCTTAATGTGTGCATTACCAAGCAAGCATAAGTCATACAGCATGTTTTTAACTTCAGTCAGTCAGTCATCTTGCTTGACGCTATACAATGGTGTTTCTGCATGCCAAGTCCTCGCCCCACTCGCCCTCATTGTACTTAGACAATTAAGTGCCACATTACTGACTGCTATCAGGTGGAGCAGAAAGCTGTATCGAGGAAGGGCGTTGGAAGATAAATGGTGACGTAGTGCTCACCCCAGGAGGAAGTGGATGGGCGTGGCCAAGGTTAATTTACCCTAGAAGCAGGAAGTGGCTAGGCCAAGGTTAACCCACCTCAAGAGCAGGAAGTGTATGGGCGGGGCCAATGTAAACTCACCCCAGGAACAGGAAATGGGTGGGCGGGGCCAATGTGAACTCACCCCAGGAGAAGGAAGTGGATGGGAGGGGCCAATGTAGACTCACCCCAGGAGCAGGAAGTGGATGGGCGGGGCCAATGTAAACTCACCCCAGGAACAGGAAGTGGGTGGGCGGGGCCAATGTAAACTCACCCCAGGAGCAGGAAGTGGCCGGGCGGAGCCAGGTTGAGCTGAGCCGACTCCTTGAGAAGAGTGAGGAGGGGGACCACGTTGTCATGGAGACACTGGGCCGGCAGGCTGCAACAGTGTAAAGTGGAGTGTAAAATGGTAGTTTGGGGTGCCTTATATATTATCAGCAGCAACCCCAATCTGTTCATAATACTCGCTGATGACAATAGTCTTTATAATAAACATAATAAAAAAATATAATAAACATAAACAATAAGAGTTCACTTTAATCAGATGTAACAGACACTGACTTCATAACACACAGATATTTCACCATTACAACAAACTGGTTGTGGGAGTTCTTTAACAGTCATGAAGGAAACATACTGGTTCATCTCTATATGTGTACAACAGTCATTTACAAAAACAATCATTGATGATGTGACTGTCATTACAAGACATGCACAGGAGTGCAGGCAGCAACCCTTCAGTGGTTCTTCCCCTTCAAAGAAGACCAGGTACACACACACACACACACACACACACATACATACACACACACACACACACACACACACACACACACACACACACACACACACACACAGCGGTTATGTCCAGACTCACCTAATGATAAATGCGTAGCTTATCTCACTCACACACACACACACACACACACACACACACCCACACCCACACAGTGGTTATGTCCAGACTCACCTCTGGATGAAAGCATAGCTGAACTGCAGCATGGGAATGTCCACCAGGCTGGATTTCTGCCACACAGAAAAAACAACAGTGTGTGTGTGTGTGTG
>CM059269.1:3180892-3188392 GCA_030347295.1 Setipinna tenuifilis
TCAGCTGTGTGTGTGTGTGTGTGTGTGTGTGTGTGTGTGTGTGTGTGTGTGTACCTGAGGAGAGACCACACATCAGGTGACGGTCAAGAGATGTGTGTGTGTGTGTGTGTGTGTGTGTGTGTGTATATGTGTGTGTGTATGCATGAGAACCCATGTATGTATGCATGTATGAATTTTTGAGCAGTTCTTTCAATATATTCCTACGCGTACATATAAAATGAAACATGTATTTAATGTATTTAATGGGTTCTAAGTGTGTGGGGGTACACTCACCGACGGATAGGTTCTGTTTGACGTTCTGGATGGAGGTTCTCTGGGTTCTGGGGTCCAGCAGCAGAAGCAGGACGGGTTCTAGAATCCTGAGAGCGTCGCCTAGAGACAGCGCCCGTAGCAACCAGCTCTCCCCCGCGGCGATGATGGAACTGTCCTCACTGTTCAGACTGTCCAGCACCACAAACAACGACCTGGGAGAGAGGGATGGAGGAAGAGAGAGAGAGAGAGGGAGGGAGAGAGAGAGAGAGAGAGAGAGATAACACGTCATACAATTTTAGAAAACAATGCAGAAGGAACGACATGAATAAACTGTAAAAAAGTAAAGATAGTATGAGTGTGTTACCTGTCAAAGCTACGGTGTAGCGAGAGGCTCAGACTGAACTGCATCTCACGGGTCAGATGCCACAGCACAGAGAAGCGGTGCAGGGACTCCAAGCGCACCGCCTGGGAAAACACACACACACACACACACACACACACACACACACACACACACACACACACACACACACACACACCATGCTGAGTTTGAAGAACTGAATTGAAGGACAGTGTGTGTGTGTGTGTGTGTGTGTGTGTGTGTGTGTGTGTGTGTGTGTGTGTGTATGTGTGTGAGTGTGTGTGTGTGTGTGTGTGTGTGTGTGTATGTGTGTGAGTGTGTGTGTGTGTGTGTGTGTCACCTTGTCCGAGTGTAAGAGGCCCAGGCATATGATGTCCTCACAGGTGTGTGGTGAGGGGGCCAGGCAGTGTGTGTGTGTGTGTGTGTGTGTGTGTGTGTGTGGTGTGTGTGTGTGTCACCTTGTCCGAGTGTAAGAGGCCCAGGCATATGATGTCTTCACAGGTGTGTGGTGAGGGGGCCAGGCAGTGTGTGTGTGTGTGTGTGTGTGTGTGTGTGTGTGGTGTGTGTGTGTGTCACCTTGTCCGAGTGTAAGAGGCCCAGGCATATGATGTCTTCACAGGTGTGTGGTGAGGGGGCCAGGCAGTGTGTGTGTGTGTGTGTGTGTGTGTGTGTGTGTGTGTGTGTGTGTGTGTGTGTGTGTCACCTTGTCCGAGTGTAAGAGGCCCAGGCATATGATGTCTTCACAGGTGTGTGGTGAGGGGGCCAGGCAGTGTGTGTGTGTGTGTGTGTGTGTGTGTGTGTGTGTGTGTGTGTGTGTGTGTGTGTGTGTGTGTGTCACCTTGTCCGAGTGTAAGAGGCCCAGGCAGATGATGTCCTCACAGGTGTGTGGGAAGGGGGCTAGGCAGTGTGTGTGTGTGTGTGTGTGTGTGTGTATGTGTGTGTGTGTGTGTGTGTGTGTGTGTGTGTGTCACCTTGTCCGAGTGTAAGAGGCCCAGGCAGATGATGTCCTCACAGGTGTGGGGGGAGGGGGCTAGGCAGTGTGTGTGTGTGTGTGTGTGTGTGTGTGTGTGTGTGTGTGTGTGTGTCACCTTGTCCGAGTGTAAGAGGCCCAGGCATATGATGTCCTCACAGGTGTGGGGGGAGGGGGCTAGGCAGTGTGTGTGTGTGTGTGTGTGTGTGTGTGTGTGTGTGTGTGTGTGTCACCTTGTCCGAGTGTAAGAGGCCCAGGCAGATGATGTCCTCACAGGTGTGGGGGGAGGGGGCCAGGCAGTGTGTGTGTGTGTGTGTGTGTGTGTGTCACCTTGTCCGAGTGTAAGAGGCCCAGGCATATGATGTCCTCACAGGTGTGGGGGGAGGGGGCCAGGCAGTGTGTGTGTGTGTGTGTGTGTGTCACCTTGTCTGAGTGCAGCAGGCCCAGGCATATGATGTCCTCACAGGTGTGGGGGGAGGGGGCCAGGCAGTGTGTGTGTGTGTGTGTGTGTGTGTGTGTCACCTTGTCCGAGTGTAAGAGGCCCAGGCATATGATGTCCTCACAGGTGTGGGGGGGAGGGGGCCAGGCAGTGTGTGTGTGTGTGTGTGTGTGTCACCTTGTCTGAGTGCAGCAGGCCCAGGCATATGATGTCCTCACAGGTGTGGGGGGAGGGGGCCAGGCAGTGTAGGCGGTAGAAGAGCTCCACGCAGGACAGGTGATGCTCACGACGATCACTGGACAGCTGAGCCCACAACACCTCCGCCACACGCTGGGGGGGGCAGAGAGGGAGGGAGAGGGAGAGAGAGAGAGGGAGAGGGGGGGTAGGGAGGGAGAGAGGGAGAGAGAGGGAGGGGGGGGGGATTTAACACTCATTTATTGTAACATTGTCACCAGTTCACATCATAACGTGTAGCAGCCAAGAATCATCCATTCATGTGTGTGTGTGTGTACCTGGTAGAAGTCGGTGGCGTTCCCCAAGGCTATGACTGCTGGGGTGGATGTGTGTGTGTGTGTGTGTGTGTGTGTGTACCTGGTAGAAGTCTGTGGCGTGGCCCAGGGCTATGAGTGTGCTGGGGTGGATGGGGGGCACGGTGACCATCTGCAGGTGTGTGTGTGTGTGTGTGTGTGTGTGTGTACCTGGTAGAAGTCTGTGGCGTGCCCCAGGGCGATGAGTGTGCTGGGGTGTATGGGGGGTACGGTGACCATCTGCAGGTGTCCGTTCTGGAGGGAGAGTCCAGCGGACCGTGCCCGCCTCGTCCTGTCCTTGACCACCAGGGCCAGCGTCTGCGAGTGGTTCACCAGCTCCAGCAGCGACGAGATGCCAACGTGCTGCACCTGTGCCACACATTAACTAATTAACAATTAACAATTTAACACACACACACACACACACAAACACACACACACACACACACACACACACACAGCTCCAGCAGTGACGAGATACCCACATGCTGTACCTGTGCCACACATTAACTAATTAACAATTTAACACACACACACACACACACACACACACACACACATCCACACACAGCTCCAGCAGCGCAGAGATGCCCATGTGCTGCACCTGGGGAGGGAGGAAAATAATAACACCAACCAACCTGGGGTTAATACGCCAACATCCTCTAATACCTCTGCACCAGTGCGCTCACACACACACACACACATACACATACACACACACACACACACACACACACACACACACACACACCAGGGTTGGAAATTAACTTTATCAAATGTAAACCTTTACCAGCCAGTGACAAAACAAAATGGTGAAATTCACCAGCCACTCAACAGTAAATTGTTATAATGTGTCCTAAATCTACCGGCCACTGTTCATATTTTACCAGCATTTGGCTGGTGGCTGGTGCCAATTTCCATCCCTGCCACACACACACACACACAGCAAAGCATGCTGGGTAAGCAACGCGATGGCAGACTCTACAGGCAATTTTCCTAGTTGGCGCAGGCTTCACTCTTAAATAACTCACAATGTGAGGGTGCTGGCCCAAATGTTCACCTCAATTTTCAAAGAAAGAGGCCTCTTTCTTTGAAAAAAGACTCTATGGGCAAAGCATGCTGGGTACGTTTTGTTTGTTATCATGCTGCTTACCCAGCATGCTTTGCCGATTTGCCCTGAAAATGACAGTGGCAAATGGCAGTGACTACATCATTTGTCAAAAGTCAAGACTTTTGACTGGAAATTGACTTAAAAACACTCTTGTCTTGTGACTGAACCTCTTGCGTATTCCTATTAAGAAAGCAACTATCACCACTACGTATTACACCTACAACATGTTTGACTGGGCAGTATGACAACTCTGAAGTTATTTTTATCAGTTTCAACGTCCGCCTAGTTACTGCACTTTGCCTTTGTAGGTCAAAGGAGAGTGACGGGCAGGTTCCTCTTTGACTGTGCCTCATGCTCTCTGAGCTGAGCTGTGTGTGTTCATACCGGATCTGTACCCCCCTATCCTATCTGTTCTACACATGTGCAGGACTTACATGCTATCTGCAATCAAGCAGTTTTCAACAGCAGTTCTCTAATATAGTAATAAAATAGTTTTTTTTAGCACTTTTACCATCAACACAATCACCTCATTAATAATTAATTAGTACATGCATATTACAACACCAAAACTGTAACAAGGCCTATACAATTTACTTTGGAGTACATTGCGTCACATTGATCATCACTAGATTGACAGCAAGAACCGTTTTATATTTCAAACCATTAATAAATTGCAGGCCTTTTTAAACAGACCCTGAAAGTAAACAGCCAGGTGTTTTGCTTTGCTGTGAAGCATTTTAATGTTGTATGCCTGGTACATTTGGGCCTGTGCAGAACAGATTGGGTAGGCGGTACGGATTGGGTAGCGACAACGTTGGCGTACCTGGGGGTCCTTTGACAGGCAACACAGGGCCATCAGTGCCCTGAGCCACTCAGGTAAGGTGCTCTTATCAGTGCCTGCAGGAAAACAAATGCCACTGTAACTACAAAAGCTTGTCATTGGCATGTGTGTTAAAGGCAAAGCTTAGGAAGTGTGTGTTTATTCATGTAGTGTATGTAATGCAATGTTTGTATTCCTACTCTTCAATGTCTGTTCAGACAGGTGCTTTCATGTGAAGTTTTTCTTGTAAATCAGGTAGATGAAGGGGATAAAGGGTGTGTGTGTGTGTGTGTGTGTGTGTGTGTGTGTGTGTGTGTGGGTGTGTGTGTGTGTGTACCTGTGCTGTTAAACATGTACTCGTAGAGGTGTTGGTTCTCCACCTGTGTGAGGTACAGGGGAAAGGTGGTGTGTGTGTGTGTGTGTGTGTGTGTGTGTGTGTGTGTGTACCTGTTCTGTTGAACATGTAGTCGTAGAGGTGTTGGTTCTCCACCTGTGTGAGGTACAGGGGAAAGGTGGTGCTCTCCAGCATGAGGTGACAGGCAGCTGTGAAGGCCTGTCGGCCCGCCTCCGTGACCTCCGACCTGCTGCGGGGGGCGTATCCCTCCAGCCAGCCCCGCCCCTGACTCCGCCCCTGTAAAGGAATCTGAATAATAACTAGACTGCATTCTCGCAGAAAATGCAAAAAGTGTGCTTGCAAATATGCATGCCAACATTCCATTCATTTTCAATGGGCCAAAAAGTTGCAGGAAAACGACAATAACGGACGAACGACAAGAGGTACGGTATACTGAAATGTAGGCGGTCATGTCCAAACCGGGCCGGTCGTTTTAAAATATTCTTAGCTCCATAAGGGGGGCCCCAGCAGAAAGGTTTGGGAACCACTGATCTGGGGTGTAACAAAAATGACTAGTACCTGGCTCTGGCCTCTCCCCTCGCTCTCCATGGAGGGGGTGCGCTGCCTCAGCTTGTGGGGGGTGAAGATCTCGGCCAGACGGTCCTTGATCTGGGGCATGGAGCTCCGGTGCCCAGGGAAGGACGACTTCCTGCCCGGCGAGGAAGCACTCTGATCGGGCAGAGGAGCGGCCGCCTTCCCCTGGTCCTCCTTCTCCTCCACGACACACAGCAAGTATCTGCAGGGAAACAGTGAGGCATGGAGCAAGAGCATGGGGGGGGGGTTTTAGTCTGGTTTGAATGAGGGCAGGTGTGTGTGTGTGTGTGTGTGTGTGTGTCTAGTTATCTGCATATCCATTTGTGTGTTTGTGGACTCAAGTTCTTGCATCACTGTGACTGTCTAGGTGTTTTTTGGACATATCTTCTGTGTGTGTGTGTGTACCTGTTGATGACTACTGCCAGTATGCCCTGCATGGTGTGTGTGTGTCTGTGTGTGTCTCTGTGTGTGTGTCTGTCTGTCTGTCTGTCTGTGTACCTGTTGATGACTGCTGCCAGTATGTCCTGTAGGGTGTGTGTGTGTGCGTGTGTATACCTGTTGATGACCTCTGCCAGTATGTCCTGTAGGGTGTGTGTGTGTGTGTGTGTGTGTGTACCTGTTGATGACCTCTGCCAGTATGTCCTGTAGGGTGTGTGTGTGTGCGTGTGTGTGTGTACCTGTTGATGACCTCTGCCAGTATGTCCTGTAGGGTGTGTGTGTGTGCGTGTGTGTGTGTACCTGTTGATGACCTCTGCCAGTATGTCCTGTAGGGTGTGTGTGTGTGTGTGTGTGTGTGTACCTGTTGATGACCTCTGCCAGTATGTCCTGTAGGGTATGTGTGTGTGTGTGTGTGTGTGTGTGTGTGTACCTGTTGATGACCTCTGCCAGTATGTCCTGTAGGGTGTGTGTGTGTGTGTGTGTGTGTGTGTGTGTACCTGTTGATGACCTCTGCCAGTATGTCCTGTAGGGTGTGTGTGTGTGTGTGTGTGTGTGTGTGTGTGTGTGTATACCTGTTGATGACCTCCACCAGTATGTCCTGTAGGGTGTGTGTGTGTGTGTGTGTGTGTGTGTGTGTGTGTGTGTGTGTGTGTGTACCTGTTGATGACCTCTGCCAGTATGTCCTGTAGGGTGTGTGTGTGTGTGTGTACCTGTTGACCTCTGCCAGTATGTCCTGTAGGGTGTGTGTGTGTGTGTGTACCTGTTGATGACCTCTGCCAGTATGTCCTGTAGGGTGTGTGTGTGTGTGTGTGTGTGTGTGTGTGTGTGTGTGTGTGTGTGTGTGTGTACCTGTTGATGACTTCTGCCAGTATGTCCTGTAGGGTGTGTGTGTGTGTGTGTGTGTACCTGTTGATGACCTCTGCCAGTATGTCCTGTAGGGTGTGTGTGTGTGTGTGTGTGTGTGTGTGTGTGTGTGTGTACCTGTTGATGACCTCTGCCAGTATGTCCTGTAGGGTGTGTGTGTGTGTGTGTGTGTGTGTGTGTGTGTACCTGTTGATGACCTCTGCCAGTATGTCCTGTAGGGTGTGTGTGATGCTCTCCACGCTCCCACCCTTCCTCCACACGTCCTCTTTCTGAGGACACACCCCCACCCCTGAATCTGACCAATCGCGGCCCGGGATGAGGTGCTGCTCCGAGGGTGAGGCGCTCAGGCCCAATCCGCTGTCCTCTGAGCGAAGGGGCGGGAACACTGCCTGCCCAGGCCCCGCCTCCTGATCACCGTCCCCATTTACGGCCACGCCCACTTCCACCGGCCCGTTGCCATGGCTACCGTTGGCCTGTGGGTGGCCAGTGTCCTGTCCCGCATGCTCCTCGCTCTCCCCCTGTGTTTGGGACACAATGGTACGATCCAGGAAGTCAAATGGGTCTCAAAGATATATATATATATATGTGTGTGTTTGTGTGTGTGTGTGTGTGTGTGTGTTAAAGGTGTGTGTGTGTGTGTGTGTAAAAGGTGTGTGTGTATGTGTGTCTACAAATGATCCCTGTGTTTGGACACACCAACACAAGCATAACAACACAAACATGGCCTGTGGACTGGTGTGGTGTCATGTAGACAGTGCGCGTGCGCGCGCACACACACACACACACACAC
>CM059269.1:3203392-3208392 GCA_030347295.1 Setipinna tenuifilis
CATTACTTTAACTTTAACGAAAGGTAAAAGCTTAAGGAGCTAAAATGTGCAGACCTGGGGTTTCATTTCTTGGATATTTTTTATTTTTATTTTTTTTGGTTCAGCACCTGTTTAAATTACAGATGTGTGCACGTGTCCCTTTATTCTTTGTTTGAGTGTGAGGGTTGGGTGTGTGTAAGCTCAATGTCCTTCACGTGACCTCATGGTGACCTCACGGTGACCCCGCCGTACCCAAGTTGAGCTTGCCCACGGAGGAAATGGGGTCGGCCCAGAGATGTTGTTAGTAGAAGGGATCTTAGCAGTTTTCTCATTAACTGAAGCGCAACAGCTAATTTTGTTAGCCTGTGTGACGTGTTAAGGAGGGCATTGGGCTTTTTCAGGCAAACACTGGAATAGCAGTATAGTAGTATGGGTAGCATAACATTGGAATCTTTCATGGTTTAGTATAGTATAGTAGTATTGTAGGTAGTATAACACTGGAATCTTTCATGGTGTAGTTGTATAGTAGTATTATAGGTAGTATAACTGGAGAGGGGCGTGGCCAATCTACACCAGCTGCTGAAAGTGAAGCCAGGGGGCGGGGCTTATCCATTGACTCTGCATACTGAACACCACAGTGTGGAGTTAACCAAGATGGCCGACATGGCCAGAGAAGCCAAACCCCGCCCCCCCTGGCCAGAGAAGCCAAACCCCGCCCCCCTGGCTTGAGCTGAAGCCTCAGTAAGCCTGAGTGTGGTGACCAGCCGCCATTTTAGTCCACTCCAAATATGGCTACAACGTTCCCTTCCAGAACATGTCTGGTTGGCCCACGCATAGACATATAAACATAGACGCCGCCTTCTGCCTAGAACCATACGTCATCCTCGCCGCCATATTGGATGTGGCAAAGTGGAGATTCTTCAACCGTCTCTAGTATAGCGTCTAGACAGTAGCCTACAATAAAGATGCCTCATTCATATGCTGCGTTTAACTGTACCAACAGGTTTACCGCCCAAACGAGATAACGTGAATATTGATGGGTGTTTCGCACAATATTTATAACAATCACATTAAAAGTTATTTATGTTGTTTTCATGCCTGTTTGTTTCCCAAATATATATGTGTGTCTAAATGGGTGAATAAAAGGCATCAACTTAAATATCTTTGTAGAAAGGCGCTTTATGAAGTTCGGTCCATTTACTTCCACTGGTTTACGGGGTAGATTTGCCACATCCAATATGGCGGACACGCTGACGTATCCCAGCAACGGGCCACCAGCTCAATACGACGTCTATGTTTATATGTCTATGGGCCTACGCACGTGACTTCCCCTTACCCACAATTCCCCTCACCTTACCCACAATCCTCCTCACCTTGTTGAGCTTGCCCAGGGAGGAAATGAGGTCGGCCCATTCACTCGACGACTCAAAGTTGCGCAGGGCCTTCTCGATGACCGCCGCGTAACTACGGTAACGGTAGTCATTGAGCAGCTCCACCTCCTCAGGATCCATGATGCCTCAGGCCTATCCCAGCATGCTTTGCATGCGGCCTGGAAGGGGAGAGAGAGAGAGATGAAGTCACTTCCTGTTACTGGACAGCATGACATCACTACCTTAAAAACTTCCTCTGACTTGTGAGCAACAAACAAGACGTTTATTTATTTTATTTATCTGGGATACTTCACACACACACACACACACACACACACACACACACACACACACACACACACACACACACACAAAACACACACAAGGCTACTTGCTTCTTGAAAATGACTCACCCTCAGTCTCCACAATACATCCCAGAGCCCCTACAGATTCCATATGCTGTCCAATTACTGTGTGCGTGTGTGTGTGTGTGTATCTGTGTGTCTGTGTGTGTGCTTTTTACAATGGGGAACAAGAACAAAGTGTGCATTGAGGTGAAAGTTAAACCTTTTCAGCACCTTTTCTCCTTTTCCACACCTTCTCCTCCCCTCATCCTCTCTGCGAGCCAGATCTACAATTACAGCTGTGTGTGTGTGTGTGTGTGGTGTGTGTGTGTGTGTGTGTGTGTTTGAAGGTCTTTAGGTATGATAGTCACAGAGAGAAGAGGAGGGTAACAGAGAGCGGGAGAGAGAAAGTGTGAGAGACAGAGAAAGGAAGGAGAAAAGGGGGGAGGGAGGGACAGACAGAGAGAGAGAGAGAGAGAGAGGGAGAGGGAGTGAAAGACAGTGAAAGAGAGGGAGTGAAAGAAAGAGAGAGAAAGGAAAGGAGGGAGGGAGGGGAGAGAGAGACAGAGTAAGGAGGGAGGAAGGGAGGGAGGGAGGGAGGGAGGAGAGAGACAGAGTAAGGAGGGAGGGAGAGAGGAAGGGAGGGAAGGAGGGAGAGAAATTCAGGACACAAGACATGAATGTGACCTTTGTTTGCTCATTCAGTTGTGTCCCAGGGAGACAAACAAACATCAGGTAACACACACACACACACACACACACACACACACACACACACACACACACACACAGAAGCATACACACACACACACACCCACACGCACGCCACGCAAACACGCACGCAGAGACACACGCAGACACACGCAGGGATGAAGTGTGGTGGTGACAGGAGTGTGTTGCTGCTGGATGGGCTATAGGATGAATCATTTAATGGACTGGAGCACACACACACACACACACACACACACACACACACACACACACACACACACACACACACACACACACACACACACACACACGTGCTGCAGGAGCTCTTGCTGTCTCGTGGACACACTCCTCCCCACACGTGTGTGTGTGTGTGTGTGTGTGTGTGAGAGCGCCAGCCGGAACAGACACATGCACACACTCACACACACATGGACACACAGAAGATTACACTGAAAATGTAATTAACCAGTCATCTCGAGCCAGCCAGAGACACACACACACTCTCACACACACACACACACACACACACACACACCATGGAACCGAGCCTAGATTACAGCTCTCTACTGCAGAGCAGGGACATCTGTTCAATCTAGGCTAGCAAGGGACATAAAACCCTTATATACACACACACACACACACACACACACACACACACACACACAAGCCCCCCCCCCTCCCCCTTTACTCTGAAAATCTCTCTCTCACTCTCTTTCTGCCTCTTTCATATCAGAAAAAAGCACATTCAGAGATTTGACACAAGCCGACAAACACGTGCCTCTCAACCCAAACACACACACACATGCGCACACACATCCACACACACACACACATACATACTGAGAACAACAATTGCACATGTTCAAGAACAGTAGTTTGGTCAGGATCTGCAATGTGTGCATGCAAACAATAGCTCTGTTTTAATGCATTAGTCCTACTTTGTTCTGTGTGTGTGTGTGTGTGTGTGTGTGTGTGTAATAGCTGACTGTACTTTTAAAAATAGAAGAATCAATGATGCATTAGATTTCCAAATGACCCAGCACTCTCTCTCCCCATCCCTTTTTTGATCTCCCTCACTCTCTCAACTTAAAACGATATACACACATAAAGCTATAACAATAAACGATATATACACATAAAGATATAACCATAAACGATATACACACATAAAGATATAACAATAAACGATATACACACATAAAGTAATGAAAGTGATGAAAGCGATTCCCATTTGTCATTGTGATTACACAGCACACCACAGCACACAGTGCACACAACGAAATTCAGCCTCTGCTTTTAACCCATCACACACACACACACACACACACACACACAGCCTCTGCGTGTAACCCATCACACACATGTGAGCAGGGGGGCAGCACGACACCGTGTGTGGGGACGGTACCATGCTCAGGGTACCTCAGTGTGTGTGTGTGTGTGCGTGTGTGTGTGCGTGTGTGTGTGTGTGCGTGTGTGTGGGGACGGCACCATGCTCAGGGTACCTCAGTGTGTGTCTGTGTGTGTGTGTGTGTGTGTGTGGGGACGGCACCATGCTCAGGGTACCTCAGTCACAGGGGAGGATGGAGGAGAGCGTGTGTGCGTGTGTGTGTGCGTGTGCGTGTGCGTGTGCGTGTGCGTGTGTGTGTGTGGGGACAGCACCATGCTCAGGGTACCTCAGTCACAGGGGAGGATGGAGGAGAGCGAGCGTGTGTGTGTGTGTGTGTGTGTGCGTGTGTGTGTGTGTGTGTGTGTGTGGGGACGGCACCATGCTCAGGGTACCTCAGTCACAGGGGAGGATGGAGGAGAGTGTGTGTGTGTGCGTGTGTGTGTGTGTGTGTGGGGACGCTACCATGCTTAGGGTACCTCAGTCACAGGTGAGGATGGAGGAGAGCGCTGGTCATTCACTGCCTCCACCCACCTGCCGGTGTCGGGAATTGAACCTGTGAGTTTGTGGCTGCAGGTCCAGTTCCTTAGCCGCTAGCTAGAATTATTATGACAATAATTCTCCCAAGGACAACTTAAGTCTCCTTCTGTTTGCTTTTTATTTCGTCTTTATGTCTGATGTGCCGGTAACAGACCTGGCTCACACCCATGCCAGGCCCACTCTACATCTCAGCCAAACCTAGACAGAACCCATGCCACACCAGACGCAAGATCCGATCCATAACCTTCTTGTTCGAGGTCATCGAAGACTGTCAGTAGGAAAAAGATTGAGGAAATCTCATACAACATAGCCCAAATAATAAATGGACAGTTAATGTAAACTAAATGCTGTAGACCGTTACACTTTTATGGCCCATTCAGGAAGTGTTAGCTGCTGGTTCATTATTTGGTCTATGTGGTCAAAGTGTGCCATGTGTACAGTGTCTCTGTCCTGTGTTCCTCTGTCAAACTATGAAGCACATTAGGCTACCTTTCTTTCCTTTGTATGAAATGTGCTAGACAAATGCAGATTATTATTATTATTATTATTATTATTATTATTATTATTATTATTATTATTGTTATCATTATCATTAGGTTGCATCAAACCTTCTCGTAATTTTTCCGACCAACAACACTCAGCGACTTCAGACAACAGGACTACGGATTGATT
>CM059269.1:3213392-3215892 GCA_030347295.1 Setipinna tenuifilis
CTCTGTTTACAAACCTCACACCATACTGTCAAATGCTTCAGCAGCGTTTTGTGACAGCTCGGCTGTGTAAGCAAACATTTGCTTGGCTTTCTTCTGACAAGACAAACTTGAGGACTGGTGCTTCAGCCCTAGTCTGGTTTTACTGAAGAATTTTAAATGAAAATGACTTCGATTAGTTTTCTGCTTAGAAGACTATGAAGCTGCTTGGATGGGAATAGGGCTGTGTCTTTGTCAATGGAGTGTATTAGTATGTTCTAATAATAAGTAATCTCTCTCTGTCTGTCTGTCTGCCTGTCTCTCTCTCTCTCACACACACACACACACACACACACACACACACACACACAACTGAAACGTTGTTTTACAAGTCCAACTAAATGTCCCCTGGCTACTCCTTCAGCCTTGCACCAATAGTTGTATATGGTCAGTAGCCCTGCCTCTGAGTTCACTGGGAATGATGCAGCTTTAATACAGTAATACAACTGGCCCGTGCTTTGCAAATGTAGCCAATCACATAATGATGACCACTGAATCACCTAATCACAATGACAATGACCCTGATTAATGCAGGTGTAGGGTCAGTGTTAGCAGGGGTTACATGTACAGGTGTATGGCCAGTGTTGCTGTGTTAGTGGGGGTCAGATGTATAGGTGTAGGGTCAGTGTTAGTGGGGGTTTGATGCAGGTGTAGGGTCAGTGTTGGTGGGGGTTAGATGTGTAGTCAGTGTTAATGTGTTAGTGGGGGTTTGATGTATAGATGTAGGGCCAGTGTTGTTGGGGGTTAGATGTATAGGTGTATAGTCAGTGTTAGTATGTTAGTGGGGGTTAGATGTATAGGTGTATAGTCAGTGTTAGTATGTTAGTGGGGGTTAGATGTATAGGTGTATGGCCAGTGTTGCTGTGTTAGTGGGGGTTTGATGTATAGGTGTAGGGTCAGTGTTAGTGGGGGGTCAGTGTTAGTGGGGGTTAGATAGGTGTAGGGTCAGTGTTAGTGGGGGTTAGATAGGTGTAGGGTCAGTGTTAGTGGGGGTTAGATAGGTGTAGGGTCAGTGTTGGTGGGGGTTAGATAGGTGTAGGGTCAGTGTTGGTGGGGGTTAGATAGGTGTAGGGTCAGTGTTGGTGGGGTTAGATAGGTGTAGGGTCAGTGTTGGTGGGGGTTAGATAGGTGTAGGGTCAGTGTTGGTGGGGGTTAGATAGGTGTAGGGTCAGTGTTGGTGGGGGTTAGATAGGTGTAAGGTCAGTGTTGTTGGGGTTAGATAGGTGTAGGGTCAGTGTTAGTGGGGGTTAGATGTATAGGTGTAAAGTCAGTGTTAGTGGGGATTAGATGTATAGGTGTAAGGCCCGTGTTAGTGGGGATTAGATGTATAGGTGTAGGGCCAGTGTTGGTGGGGGTTTGATGTGTAGGTGTAGATGTGCTACACAGCGCCCCCTGTGGTAGACCTCCTGTGTTTGCCCGCTCTGCTCCTGAATGCTGATCTTTTCTCCTATTGTGTGATTTTTTATTGATTTTATTTGTCTTTATATTGATATTATATTGATTTTATTATGTCTTGTGCATGTTCATTATGCCGAATGTCTTGTGGTACGTGTGACATTCATGTGGACACAAAGAAAGAATTGAATTGTGCAGGGAAACATGTTTTCTTGCTGTACACATGAGAATTAACATTAAACTTTGTGTACACCAGTGTTAATCGGTGTAGCGTCAGTGTTAATGGGTGTAGGGAGAGTGTGAGTGGGTTAGATGGAAGGGTTAAGGCCAGTGTTAGATGTGGGTGTAGATCAGTGTTAGATTTAAGTGCAGGGTTAGTGGGTTAGATGTGTGTGTAGGGCCAGGTTTAATGTGTGTGTTGTGTGTATGTATGTGTGTGTGTGTGTGAGTAGTGTAGTGTGTGTTGTGTGTGTGTTTGCGTATGTGTGTGTACATATGGTGTGTTTTTATGTGTGTGTGTGTGTGTGTGTGTGTGTGTACATACGGTGTGTTTTTATGTGTATTTTTATGTGTGTGTGTGTGTGTGTGTGTGTGTGTGTGTGTGTGTGTGTGTCTTCATATATCATAATCGCACCAGGCTGATCCCAGTGGGACTTAGCCCAAAGACCCAGGGAAGCAAAACAAACTTTCACAACAGCACTGTTTTTATTTCCTGGCTCCCGCTGTGCAGGTGTGTAGTCCACCACAGTCCCAGTCCCTGTCCCTGCAGGTGTGTCTCAGTCCCTGTCTGTTCAGGTGTGTCTCAGTCCCTGCCTGTGCAGGTGTGTCTCAGTCCCTGCCTGTGCAGGTGTGTCTCAGTCCCTGTCTCTGCAGGTGTGTCTCAGTCCCTGTCTCTGCAGGTGTGTCCCAGTCCCAGTCCCTGCCTGTGCAGGTGTGTCCCAGTCCCTGGCTGCTGTGCTGACTGCTCCATCGGTGAACACGCGGGAGTTATGACATAGGCTCAGTCACTCATCAGTGGGCGGCACCGTATCCCAGCAACCTTTATGATGTCGTGTGGGTTCCAGAAGGT
>CM059269.1:3240892-3258392 GCA_030347295.1 Setipinna tenuifilis
TATCTGTCTACTTCCTTTTGTTTTTCTGTCGTCTCTCAAACACTCTATGGTGCAGCCATCATTTAACGCCCCTTTCACTGGAAATTGAAATTAAACATAAAATTGTGAAACTCCAAACAAATATTTGCCTTGTACATTTTGGGGTACACTTTGACATGTTGGGGTAGCGAAGAGTGTAGAGTGTGTAGTTTAGGTCAAAATGAAACAAGAGTTCAGCTCTCGCCGACAGCAGATTCTACTGTATTTAACATTTAGCGTTGATCATGCTCAAAGCATGGCTTCAGCAGCTTCACTTAGGCTTCGGGTTGGCCTGCAGTTTCGCTTGTTTCGCGATACCCCTCTCACATGTAAACACCTCCCTCTCACCGTAAATACCCCTCTCACCATCAAACACCTCTTTCTCACCGTCAAACGCCTCTCTCTCACCATCAAACACCTCCCTCTCACCGTCAGTTTTGTTTTTTAGGTCTTCCTGCCCTCGACATTTGCTCCCCCCCCCCCCCCCCCCCCCCCCTCCATCAACCAGAGGGCAGCTGTGGACTAGGCCCTAATGTTGAGGGAGGTGGTCTTGATCTTTCTGCCCCTGCCACCCCCCCCCCCCCCACCCCTCCATCAACCAGAGGGCAGCTGTGGACTAGGCCCTAATGTTGAGGGAGTTGGTCTTGGTCTTTCTGCCCCTGCCACCCCCCCCCCCCCCCCCACCCCTCCATCAACCAGAGGGCAGCTGTGGACTAGGCCCTAATGTTGAGGGAGTTGGTCTTGGTCTTTCTGCCCCCGCCATTTGCCCCCGAGCTGGTCTCAGTCTTGGAAACTTTGATTTCTGTACTAGTAAGAAAAAGACTGTGGGTGTGAGAGTGAACAAGCAGCTCTCTCTCTCACTCTCGTCCATGGCTTCTCTCTCACTCTCGCCCATGGCTTCTCTCTCACTGTCATCCATGGCTTCTCTCTCACTCTCGCCCATGGCTTCTCTCTCACTGTCATCCATGGCTTCTCTCTCACTCTCGCCCATGGCTTCTCTCTCACTGTCATCCATGGCTTCTCTCTCACTCTCGCCCATGGCTTCTCTCTCACTGTCATCCATGGCTTCTCTCTCACTCTCGCCCATGGCTTCTCTCTCACTGTCATCCATGGCTTCTCTCTCACTCTCGCCCATGGCTTCTCTCTCACTGTCATCCATGGCTTCTCTCTCACTCTCGCCCATGGCTTCTCTCTCACTCTCACCCATGGCTTCTCTCTCACTCTCGCCCATGGCTTCTCTCTCACTCTCGCCCATGGCTTCTCTCTCACTCTCGCCCATGGCTTGCCGTACGTAAGTGCCCTTGAGGGAGGCATCTGATGCCCCGTAGCTCCAGGGGGACTGTGCCTGTACCCAAATCACTGGAAGTCACTCTGGATAAGAGCATCAGCTGAATGCAGTGTCATGTAACGCAATGTCCCCATTTCTGCCCTCGTCATTGTCCCCATGTGCCCCCTCTTCCTCTGCCAGCTCTCCCCACATCCTAGTCTCTCCAGGCCCTACTCTCTCCCCACATCCTAGTCTCTCTCCCCACATCCTGGTCTCTCTCACCACATCCTGCTCTCTCTAGGCCCTAGTCTCTCTAGGCCCTAGTCTCTCTAGGCCCTAGTCTCTCTAGGCCCTGGTCTCTCTCCCCACATCCTGGTCTGTCTCTGCCCTAGTCTCTCCATACCCTAGTCCAGTGGTTCTTAACCTGGGTTTCGATCGAACCCTAGGGGTTCGGTGAGTCGGTCTCAGGGGTTCGGTGGAGCTTCCGCCGCACATTATTGTTACTCATTGCATTCTGCACAGGCATGCGTTGGCAACAAAAACCTTGCCCCCCAAAATGGCAGAAGTATTAAAAGTATTGTTGTGAGTTCATGCACTGTGTTGGTTTTGTTATTTTAACAAGGTAATGTTAATGCACGGTTCATTTTGTGCAACAGTAAAAAAAAATCATATTTTATTTCTTACTAAAGAAGGGTTTGGTGAATGAGCATATGAAACTGGTGGGGTTCGGTACCTCCAACAAGGTTAAGAACCACTGCCCTAGTCTCTCTTTCTAGGCCCTAGTCTCTCTTTCTAGGCCCTAGTCTCTCTCTATAGGCCCTGTCTCTCTTTCTAGGCCCTAGTCTCTCTCCCCACACCCTAGTCTCTTCACACCCTAGTCTCTCTCCCTAGGCCCTAGTCTCTCTCTCTAGGCCCTGTCTCTCTCCCTAGGCCCTGTCTCTCTCTCTAGGCCCTGTCTCTCTCCCTAGGCCCTGTCTCTCTCTCTAGGCCCTGTCTCTCTCTCTCTATGCCCTAGTCCCTCTGTCTCTCTCTCGGCCTCTCAACGTCTTACACATCACTAGCTCACATGCTACAGGCACACAAACAACTGTGCGTATGGGCAAGCAAGGCTGAGACAAGTACCAGAGGGAGAGAGAGAGCGAGAGAGAGAGAGAGAGAGAGAGAGAGAGAGAGAGCGAGAGAGAGAGAGAGAGAGAGAGAGAGAGAGAAAGAGACAGAGAGAAAGAGACAGAGAAAGAGACAGAGAGAAAGAGACAGAGAGAAAGAGACAGAGAGGGGGGGGATAGAGAGAGAGAGAGAGAAAGAGAGAGAAAGAGAGCGCGAAAGAGAAAGAGAGAGAAAGAGAGCGAGAGAGAGAAAGAGTCTTTCTCTCTGCTTTTCTGTTTGATTACTGGCATGAATGCGACACAGCCCTGGGAGGGATTCCTGAGCACACATTATGACGAGAGAGAAGAAGAGCAAAGAAAGAGGGAGGACAACACTGAGCTACAGCCTACAGTTACATCCCTTCTCCCATTCCCTCTCTCTTTCCCTCTCCCTCTCCCTCTCTCTCTCCCCCTCTCTCTCTCTGTCCCTCTCTCTCTCGTTCCCTCCCCCCCCCCTCTTTCTTGTGACCCTTTCAAATGCTCCTTGCAGTTCCAGGGGGCAGAGGAAGTAAAAGAGCCAACCGCCAGTCGCTACTCCCTACTGGGTGTTCCCGTTACCAGACCGGCTTCCATCACCGGAGCAGAGGGCCGGAGAGAGGGCCTTGCCTTGGGGGATGTGGCGGTGAGCTTCCTCCCTAACCGCCTCTCCTCTCCGTGATGCACAGCGCTGCCTACGCTGCCCCCAATGTCACCGCAAGGACGTGTAAAATTAAGCCACGAGGGATGGAGGGAGGACAGGAGCGGAAACGGGAGAAGCGACAAAGAAAGACCTGGGGATAAGGAGCCACGCACTGAGAGAGAGAGAGAGAGAGAGAGAGAGAGAGAGAGAGAGAGAGAGAGAGATGGCCATAGCTGATAGCATCGATAAAACACATAGGAGGAAGCGGACTTGTGCCTTTTCCCACGATAGGATACCGGTATCAGCGACTGCCAGCGGTTGACCCGCCGCATTAAAAATTCAGTGCGCTGAGAGTGCAGCCCAGACTACGCCACGGCCAGCCCGGACGTCGCCGTAAAGGCTACACCTTGCGTTGCTTAGCGCAGGCGGGCTACGCCGCGTCCACCGGGTCCCCGTTATAGCCTACGCGATTAAGCCGCAGATTTGTTTCTAAAGGCCACGGTTAGACTGACATTTCAAAACAACGGCTCGCTCGCCAGTGACAGAAGAACCTATGTCGTCACTCACACCAATGACAAAGTCAAAGAGGGTGAAATGTCTGTGAGCCGCTTCTGACAGCACCCTTAGGGAAACAGTCTTGGGACAGCAAACCTCACCCTTTGTCGGTGCGTTGCAGATGACAGGCTAACCTAGTTTCTGTCCTTCGGTGGTGGGCCAAATCTCAGATAAGCGCTGCCCGAATGTGTCTGATTACATAAAAAAAATACAGTCCAAAATAGGTTACACCTCATAGGCTACAACAATAGCTCACCCGTCAGCTTGTGCACCGGCCATCGCTTTTAAATCAGCTGTATAGCTCTGGTCAAATCCACAACAGCTTACAAGGTCCTCGCACTATCTATGAGGGTGACCTCCTTGATGTGCGGAGACTAGGCATCTCTACCTCTCCTGTGTGTCTGCATCAGACACTGCTTTTAACCGGGCTGCCAAACATCTCACCGTGTGCTCACTGTATTTGAGAACACACCTAGATAGAAATAAAACATGCAAGTGACCCGGTCTTACCTCATGGCGAACCTCTCCTTGTTAATTACATCAATGTGACGGCTCATTCATTGTGGTAAGCGGTGCGGGGTCGATTGCTGCGGGTTGCTTTCTTCACAGGAAAGCTGACATGCGCACTGTCGACTGCCCGCCCCAACCTGATTAGAATGATTGGCAGGCATGAGGGCCAACGAAATACTTACGTGCTAACACTGACACTCGCCCCTAGTTTTAATGAAAAAACATAGACTTGTTCACAGGACATTAAAATTGTTGATGGTCAATGTATTTTCTTTATTATTTCAGTGATGCTCAGGTGTGTACAATGTAGACCATTTTGCTACAAACCATATCAAACCTACCATAATAGACAGACAGGCAGAATCCCTGGTGGTGAAAGAAGGGTACTGCAGCCACTCCAGTGGGGAGAAAATGGGGGGAATAGACAGGGAAAAAAAGAAGGGTGCAGGCACACCTAAGGGCCTATTCAGATGGGAAAAAGTGATTGAGAGGTAGGCAGACCAGGCTTGGAGATTTAAATGAAAGAGCTAAATAGTCAACAGAATATGGAGACAGGGGAAAGAGACCTGTAGCTCCACAAGTCCAGCAGCCATCAATCCCTACAGGGAGGCAGCAGAGTGGACACAGGAGAGTGGTTGTGTGTGTGTGTGTGTGTGTGTGTTTGTATGCATATGTGTGTTTGTGTTTGTATGCATATGTGTGTGTGTGTGTGTGTGTGTGTGTGTTTGTATGCATATGTGTGTGTATGTGTGTGTGTGTGTGTGTGTGTTTGTATGCATATGTGTGTGTGTATGTGTGTGTGTGTGTGTGTGTGTGCTTAACAGAGCTTAGCATGAACGGTAGCTAAGGTGTGACTGCAAATGTAAAAACATTTGCTTTGTCCAGCAACCCAGCAGTCCATTGAAATACAGGTAAAGGCTTTTTGGACAATAGCTGTCTTGCAGATATTATGAGCAGTGTGTGTGTCTGTGTGTGTGTGTGTGTGTGTTTGTATGCATATGTGTGTGTGTGTGTGTGTGTCTGTGTGTGTGTGTGCGAGCGTGCGTGTGTGTGTGTGTGTGTGTGTTTGTATGCATATGTGTGTGGGTGGGTGTGTGTGTTTGTGTGTGTGTGCGCTGGGGGTGTGGCTTTTATGACCTCAGGTTTATGATAGAGAGCTGCACCTTGCTGAACTTACATCATATCATTGTGGCTGGGGGACTTAATGAGTTTATAGCACACACACACACACACACACACACACACAGGCATGCATGTATTCATGCACATACGTACACTCATGCACAAACTCACATGCCCAACACAAACACACACACACACACACACAAACTGAAATACACTTATGGATGCACGCACACACACATATGCACACGTCACGCACACACATGCAAGCACACACGCACACACACACACATGTACACATACACAAGTTTATTCACATGCATTCATGCACACACTCACCCTCAAACACATATGCATTATGCACACTCAAGCACACACACAAACATACACATCTACATGTGTTCATGTACACACTTTCTCTCTCTCTCTCTCTCTCACACACACACACACACACACACACACACACACACACACAGTGTTTGCTGACCGTATGCCAGTATAGGCTATAACCTGACAGGGCATTTGCAAAACTCCTGCATGAGCTCATCCCAGAGGGGGGTAATTGAGTCTGACACCACTGCACATGTTACCCTTTAAAGCCCCATTTTAATTTAAGTGCCATCGAGTCACCTGCCCATGTACAGTACAATACCTCCCCTGTCCCCAGGCCACCTTTATGGCGCTCTACAGCCACATTTGAATGAGCTCCCACCTGAGGTAGCCTACCTGAGGTACCTGGCCATATACAGCCTGTCCATAGCTGCGTTGAGCATCTTTATGGTGCTACACACGTGAGAAGTTATTTGAATGTGTCATAATCTTTACGTTAGTACGGATATATCCTGGTGTCTGGTTAGAGATCATCTCCAGCAGTTCAGTTCAGATGCCTCAACAGCAGAGACAGAACAGAACAGACCAACAGAGATAGAATAGAATAGACCAGTAGAGATAGAATACAATAGACCAGTAGAGATAGAATAGAACAGACCAGTAGAGATAGAATAGAACAGACCAGCAGAGATAGAATAGAACAGACCAGTAGAGATATAATAGAACAGACCAGCAGAGATAGAATAGAACACACCAGCAGAGATAGAACAGACCAGCAGAGATAGAATAGAACACATCAGCAGAGATAGAATAGAACAGACCAGTAGAGATAGAACAGCATCAGGATCTCTGTGACGACCTTCAGGACGACCAGGGCTACAGCAGTACCTGCTCCAGGTAAACCACTCTTCCTGCAGTATTGGGCACTTGCATTACTCCCCCGCTACTGTTTAAAGGGCGTTTCTTTTTATAATTATGTGTGTGTGTGTGTGTGTGTGTGTGTGTGTGTGTGTGTGTGTGTGTGTGTGTGTGTGTATTTATGTAAGCATCACATCCATGTGTAGTCATTACATCCATTGTGATTATATAATAATCTTTTTTTTACATTAATTTAAAACTGCTACTGATGGTGTGTTGAGTAGCAAACGTGAGATGACATTTACTGTCAGACGCTGACAGTATTAAAGTAAATAGTCTGAAATACTCTACTTTAATTTAACTTGAGTATTCAGAATTGAAAACTTGTGACTTTCACTTCACTATATTTTAAGGCAAATATTGTACTTTGTGTATTATGTGTACTTTGTTGCATTTAAAATGAATGTGAGCACATTGACACATGGTTTTAAACTGATTTAGAAATAATGTGATCGGCCATAATGAAGTTTAAAGTGCTGTCTTCATGTGTTAAGCAAATAGACTTGAACACGTATGACCATGTTAAAGTGTAAATTAAACAAAATCATGCCCTGACATTCCCATACACCTACTGTGCGTGTATCCATGCCACTCAAAGCTAAAAGGTCTTAAAGAGGAATCACACTATAATTTCATTCACGCCTATACAGTATGTGTGTATTAACAAGCCAATAGGAATGAGCAATGATCTTGAGAATGATGAAAAAAAACCTAATTAATAATATAAGTGAAAAAGCAAACCAGTCTATTATTCCTTGTACTAAGGAAAACAACAATGACAATAATAATAATAACATAATAATAATGCTTAAATAAATAAAGTTATTAATGATGATGATGACAGTGATGATGATGATTATTATTATTATTATTATTACTTTTGTTGCTTTACTTATTATTATTATTGTTATTATTATTATTATCATTATTGTTCTTCTTCTTCTTATTATTATTATTATTATTAATAATAATAATAATAATAATAATATCTCAAGCAGAAAGTTGCAGCTTGCCCTTGTGTTTCATTTCAATTTTTCAATTCATCTCCTTACTCCCCCCACAGGTCATCATGAAGACTCAGGTATTTGTGTCAGTGCTTTGCTGTTTGGTGCTCTGCTGTTCCTCTGAAATCGACAAAGATAAAGTAGAACAGACTGAGAAGGGATTTGAAGCCACCAAAGAATTCCTCCAAAAGCTGTCTGATGTCAGCAGTATCCTAGCGACCAAGAAGGCCTTCAACAAAGTGGCTGGCGCTCTCCTTGTCATCACCTCACTTACCTCGAGCTTTGTCCCCGTGATCGGCTTCGTGGCGCCCCTCGTCAGCTTCGCGTTGGCGTTCGTGGACCAGGAGAGTTCCGAGCTGAGGTACATGAAGGAAAAGTTTGCCGAGGTCAAGCTGCAGCTCGACTCCATTTCCCACCAAATGAAATCGCTGGAGAGGACCATCAACTGGGCCAACTACGCCAGCGCCTACGCCCACGACGAAACTCACCGAGTTCATGCAGAGCATCGAGACCGGCATGTCAGCCGAGGCCCGGACCCGTCTGGCAGAGCAGTTTGTCATCTTCTACGAGAGCACTGGAACCGAGAACAGCGTTGCCAACTTGTACAGGTACGTCACCGATAAAACCCCTACCAGCCTGAACATCAACCTGCTGACCCTGATCACCGAGAAGACCTCGGGGGATCTAGATGAGCTGACCGAATACGTCACTCGTCTGTCCACGCTGATGCTCTGTGGCCTGCGGCTGAACCTGTACTACTACCAGACTCGTGGATACAACTACGACCTGAAGGTGAGAGAGACGGTCAGCAGATTCGCCAACTTCCAGAGGGTGCTGCAGGAGGCCGTTATCGACTGCGCCAACAACTTTCGGAGGTGGGCCAAAGAGGAGGCCAAAAACATCCTGCTGACAGGCCCGAAGGATGACAACCAAATGGCAGCAAAAATTGTGGCCACGCTGAATGTAAAGTTTGACTGGTTTGAATGGTCCGTCATCGTACATGACAATCACCACCACTGCAATGGCAAGGGTAATTCCATTGACTTTGAGCATGGCAATAAAAAAATCCACCTGATTGCGCGAGCAAGATTTGCAGAGCAGGAGCAGCAAGGGTGGGGTTCCAGCGTCAATTGTAAAGACGTGGTCCTGACAGAGAAGATGGAATACCTTCACGATGGGACATATTCTGGCGGTAAAAAGGTTAAATGTTGGCAAATGGTTTACAATAAACAGAAACGCCAGCCAATTCACAAAACCGACATTTCCGCTCTTACCAAGACAGTCTTTTTCAAAGCAAAGGTTAAAGGCCATTCTTGTCCGGGGGCGTGTTCGAGGGGCGACTGCGTCCACATTGACCATTCCAGTGAGACCGCCTGTAAGTGTGACAGTTTGTTCTACGGCAAAACATGCCAGAAAAACATCTACGACGACCTCAAGCCCTCCGCCATCCAACAGGACATTGCTGACATCCTGTCCAGGCAGACCGTGCCAGACATGACCTCAATTTACTTCAAACTCCAGAGTCTAGAAGAACATACCAAACACTTGTCACAGCTGGTCAGCGACGTTCGCTACGGTGGCATCTACTACAGACTGCTGTCGATGACACGAATACACTCCCTTCTTCAGAGGAACACCATATCTGAGGAGACATACAGAGGCATGATCAGCTCGCACATAGTCAAATACCACTCCTTCACTGCCATGCTTCTGGAGTTTCATCACCGGGTGGTGGGCACATCCTTTGAGGACGGGCCAAATATTTTGGAAATGTATCGTAGGTCTTTGCTGCTTCAAGCGGAAGGACCCAAGGTGTTGGAGTGCTCGAAAACGTACACTGACAAGCTGGACAGGTACGTGTCGGCCACCATAACCCTTCAAAGAGACGCTTTGACTGCTTGGATAAAGTACATGGAAATAATCCGGTCAGCAGAAGACTCCGCGAGCGTCAGACAAGTACTGGAAGACCTGATCTCGGAGCAGATGCGTGCCTTCTATGGCGGCGGCTGTGGGGCGCTCACAGCTGAGGGGCTGGTTAATAACTACTGCTACCAGCCCTACCACACGGCGGACCAGCAGCACATCCGGCTCCGATGCTCCCGCGGCTTCCGGGCCTTTCCGGAGACGGTGCAGTGTTCCAACGGGCGATGGAGCGCCTCACCTGTGTGCTACGCCCAGCCCAGGGACGGGGTGATCGAGTGCAGGGTGGAGCGTCTGGGGTACACGGCCTGCAACGTGACGTGCGGCCAGGCAGAGGCAGAGGCACAGGTAGAGGCACAGACCGGCGAGGCCACACCTGGGCGACCCACCTCACCTGCACAGCGGACCACCCACAGGTGCAGCTTCCAGCCCTGCCCGTCCTTCGCTCCCACCTGTTAGAGGAGGTCTGGTGTGGTGGGATGGGAGGGTTGAAAACAGCTTTCAGTTTCATTTCCCTCTAACCCCATTCTGTTCAGTTTGTGTCAGCTATCAGATCATTTTTCGGCGGGCAAACCTGATTGAGAAAGTAAAAGTCCTGCCATGTATTCTTTCTGCCCGTGCTCTCAACACAGGTGTTTTCACCAATTAGTTCATCTACCTAGGGAGCAGCTGGTTCAGTGAATTGGCTGGAACAAATATGTGGCAGGACTTTTACTTTCTGAACCCGGGATGCCTGCCTCTGTTTTTTGGCCTATGTTGCATCGAATTATCTCCTTCTTTTTCCTACCAATAGCATTCTGTGACCTCGAACAACAGGGGTATGGAGTGATTCCCACCGAACGTCTGATTCCCACCGAGTCTTAGTACACGTCTCATATGTCCCCAGCAGAGGTGAACATCTCGGCTTTTAGAAAGCAAAAATCCTGCCAATTCATTGCAGCAGCTGATGCAAATGAGCACAATTCTTCACTGAACCAGTTGAGGATTTTGGTTTTAAATAAACTGCAGCTTTGAACCTTGAACCCTGTTGTTGTGTCCCTCTTTATGTTGTGGTGGGAACGAGCTATCCGTAACAACAGTGCTGTAATAATAATAATAATAATAATAATAATAATAATAATAATAACCTTTACTTGTATAGCACAGTTCATACATACAAGATGCAGCTCAAAGTGCTTTACAGTTTGGCAAGGTCACAAACAAAACAGCATTAGTCACAACAACGCAATAACTGTAGTCATTAAGTGTCTGTATTTCCTTAAGACAATCAGTAACATAAAGATCACATCATTTTTCTAGAGACATATCAAGACAGGTTGTGTTCCTGGAAAAAAAGCAACAACACTCATCTGTCATTAATCTGAAAATGTCGCTTTATTTAGTTATTTAACAAGTTTAGCTACTTAACAAGTTAAATGGTCTGGAGCTGTGCCAGTAGGTGCTTGTATTGGAAACACTGCAGCTTCAATATGCATAAATAAACATTTAATATAATTAGATATACAAACTGACTCATAGAGGACTGTGAAAGTCATCGTTATTTTGGTTTAACAATCACAGTTCTTCCTTTCTTTCTTTCTTTCTTTCTTTCTTTCTTCTTTAATCTTACCTCCACCTGTCCTGTTTTCTTATGTACAGTATGTCACAAAAGTGAGTACACCCCTAACATTTTTGTACTTTTCTTATTATATCTTTCCATGGTTGAAGTATAAAGATATAATACTTTTCTACAATGTAAAGTAGGCAGTGTACAGCTTATATAAGTATAACAGTGTAAATTTGCTGTTCCTCAAAATAACTCAGCAGGCCTGCACCCTCACCAGGGTCAGGTAGTCGGGGGTGCTGTGAGCGGCGCGGTTCAGAGCGATGCTGCATCTGTACCCCGACGACGTCCGCACAAGGGTCCCTGAGAAACCCAGTTTGCCGTCCAAACCATCACCCCCCCAGCTGAAAACAACACACATACAAGACTTAGAGCAGCAGGGTTTCATCGTCCTTGAGATAATTATTTCCTTACTAACATCTCACCCATGTGTGCATGTTATTATTATCATTAGTAGTAGTAGTAGCAGTAGTAGTAGCAGTAGCAGTAGCAGTAGCACTAGTAGTAGTAATAGTAGTAGCAGCAGCACTAGTAGTAGCAGTAGTAGTAGTAGTAGTAGCAGTAGTAGTAGAAGTAGTAGTAGTAGTAGTAGCAGTAGTAGTAGCAGTAGTAGTAGTAGTAGTAGCAGTAGCAGTAGTAGTAGCAGTAGTAGTAGTAGTAGCAGCAGCACTAGTAGTAACAGTAGTAGTAGTAGTAGTAGTAATAGCTGTAGTAATAGTAGTGGAAGTATTAATAGTAGTAGTAGCAGTAATAGTAGTGGTAGTAGTAGGAGGAGCAGTAGTAGTATTGTTGTATTCTTTATCTCTATGTATGCGTCAAACATTTTAAACCTTGCACCTTGCAGCACTCAGCTGCACACGAACAGCATTGAGCCAGGTAGCACTCACCTAGCCTGGCTAACGCGACTTATCAATGCTCTGCGAACATTGGTCTGGCCAAGCTGTGTTGTAAACCCATTTCTCAGAGGGCGGGCTTAACCCGCCTCTTTCAAATGCCTCTGTTTACTACTGGACGGAGATTCAACCAATCACACTCCTCTGTCCTCTGACGTATGCGAAATGACCACAACAATTTTAATAACTGATAAATCAAACTTTTACCGAAGCCGGTCGGTAGCATTGCAAAAACGTCCTTTCCTGCAATAAATGATTCAAGGGCTAACCTTTGCTCTATTTCCAGAGATAACTTCCCTTTGAATTCTTCCAAAACAGCAGCTACAGCTGCACTAAATCTTGCCGTTGCTCCACGTTCGCCGTGTTCACAGTGACTGAGGTAGATTTCCGGTCGCTGAACTACCGCGTCATTGCCTTTTGAAATGCTGGATTTTCATTGGTCTAGTTTTTCTAGTAACGCCAGAAACGCTCTCCGATGGCAGCTTGGTCAGACTGACTTTCAAGGCGAAATTGAAATGCAGCGTTAAAGGAAGTATGGGCGTGCCCAGGCTAGCACTCACCTGCACACGAACAGCATTGAGCCAGGTGTGCTGTTGGTGTACCCCGTCCACATTGAGTCTGAGTGGGGGCCCCCAGGGATCCACAGGTAACCATTGCCATCACAGGGGTCCAGCAGCAACTACACACACACACACACACACACACACACACACACGGGTGTGCACACGCACAGACACAGACACAGACATACACACGCACATACACACACATAGACGCACGCACACACACACACACACACACACACACACACACACACACAAGTGGTTATACACAGATTCAGGGAACTGAAGATACCATTTTAACGAGGGAGCTTGTGGAAAGTTACTGACTTTCTCTGAAACTGTGTTTTCTTTGTGTCCAATTAAAGGGCTGTGTGTATGTGTGTGTGTGTGTGTGTGTCCTCTGGCGCTGAAGCAATTTTAAAACTGAACACTTGTCTTGTGCCCATTTGTTGATAACACACCGAGTCAGGAAATCAAGTATGTACTGTACTGTACGTACCTCGTATAATGCTGCTCTCATTGTTTTGCCGTCATACTCCAGCAGACAGGACTCCTTCCCTGCCACCAGATGAAGCCAGCCGGAGTACCAGTTCCCATTAGGACCCTGAGCCCGACACACCAGCCTGCCCGAGGGTGTCTTAACCGTGCCTGCGAAGACACAGTTCCACTCAGACCCAATACACTTTGAGCAGCGACAGGAAACGCATATGTTTCATCTTCTCTTGCACAGTGCACACACTGAGAACCACACACATACACACGTATCGGATGGATGGATGGATGGATGGATGGATGGATGGATGGATAGATAGATAGATAGATAGATAGATAGATACACTTCTAGGCTAAAACAGCATTGCTGCAATAGCTTGTATATCTCCTAATATGCACATTTCTGTATTTTTCTTCTTTTTTATACTAGTTATACTGTACAGTGTATTATATGGATCTGTGTCTGTAATAAAGCTTCATATATATAGACTGACTACTGACCTTACATGAGAAGTGACCCACTGATAGATAGATCGATTGATCGACAGATAGATAGATAGATAGACCGATAGATAGATAGATAGATAGACCGATAGATAGATAGACAGATAGACAGATAGAAAGACAGATAGATAGATCATAAGAAGTGACCCACCATTAGGTATGTGTATGAGGTGGGCCCAGTGGAGGCGGGGTGACCTGCACTCCTGCCGAGCGTTCTTCAGCCACGGCCCCACACAGGTACACACTGGCACGTGGTTGAGGGTGGAGCAGACTGCATTTGGCCCACAGGGGGCGCTGTCGCTGCAGCCGTCCCTGCACCTGCCCTCGCCGTCGCACACCTCGCTGTCCTCACACGAGCTGTGGCTGGAGCACCTGACCACCTTACACCACCCGGCGGGCACGAAGGCCTCGCAGGGCGGGCTGCCGCAGCGGTAGGTGTGCGCCTCGGGCAGCAGCTCGCTCCCGTCGTCACAGGACACGTCACACACCGTGCTCCCGTTCTCCGACCGACACCGCGTCACCCCCTTCCTGGGCTCGGCGTAGCAGACGGGCAGGGCGCTCCACCGTCCCTCGGAACACTGCGCCGTCTCGGGGAAGGGCTTGAGGCTTCCGGAACATCTGAGCGGGACGTTCTGTTGGGCCGCGCTGTGGTAGGAGGTCTTGCAGTGGCGATTGACGAGGTTGTTCGCACTGAGAGGGCCACACCCTGTGCCCTCAGCCAGCCCCTGCGCAACACTGCGGGAGGGGAAAGGCTTTGGGTTGGGTTGGGTTGAGTGTGTGAAGTATTTCTTGCAGGCTAAGAAAGCCCCTGACTTGAGGTTGCTGAAAAATGTGACGAAGCGGTCTATCTCTTCCGCGTAGGTCTCCGAGCACGCCACAGAATCCCGCGGGTGGAGGGACGGGGGTTCTGGGTGCAGGAGTAGGTTCCGGAATGTTTCCAGGAGACTGGAGTCCGCCTCCAGGCCATCCCCCCTTACCACACTGTCACACTGGTGCAGCAGATACACACACGTGCCCTCGGACAGGATAACCCCCTCAACATTCGAGAAGAACTCGTTGGCGGATATCTGTGCGCTGTCAAACAGCATGCTCTGATAGTTCAGAAAGGACAGTTTATCTATCAGATCCTGGCGTTGCAGTTTGGCCTGCTGAAATCTACCTCTTGCGCCTGCATGACGTATTTCTTCTCGGAGCTGGAAGTAAGCCGTGCTGATATCTGGGACAGGGTTTTTGTCAACAGAGTGGATCTTCTCGTCCAGGGCTGAGTCTGTCCTCTCGTCTTTGATGCTGTTCGCACATCGGTGCCCGTAAAACATGGCTTCACACAGACAGAATCCCACAGAAGAATGTTCAACTTGACGGCAGGATCCATGCTGACACCGCAACTTTGAGCAGCTGGGGCTGTCGAAGCTTTCCATGCTCTTCAGAACGACTGTGTTGATGTACGTGTTTGTCGTGATGAACAAAAACGAGGTGTGGCACTTCTCTACCACAGCGTCGCCGACGGTCGTGTAAGAGTACGAATCAGGGGTGGAGTGTGCAAAAGCAATGTGCTTGGCGATGCTGGCAGGGAACACCTTTGTCACCTTTGTCACGTCCTCCTGCATCACTGGGCAAGCCCTGTGACCCTGCATCTCCTCACGGACTTTGGTACGGGCGCGTTCATCGACCACCGCCTCACTGTCTCGAGGTACGAGGAGCACGGTCTGCTCTTGGAGATGTACCATGATGAAGTCCCCATACAGACCCCCGTCATCGGTGCCAGAGTCCTGCACAATGACGCTCCAGGTGAACCAGTTGAATTTGCCATCCAGGTGCGCCTTGATGCCTGTCGCCATGGTGATTCTGGTCTCTGTGGAGGCCGCGTGAGCGACGATCTTCTCCACGTCCTTCCTCAACCATCTCTCACAGCCATCCGCGTAGTCCAGCATGGTCCTCTGGATGAGCTTGGTGAGCGTGAGCAAGCTGTCGGTGGCTGGCTGCAACTCGGAGTGGGAGCGGCCACGGAGGTTTTTTAACTTGTCGTAGACCACGCTAACAAACGAGCCTCGGATCAGCGGCGCTGTGACATGGGACAAGAGCCACGTCAGCACCCTCACGTCTCCTTCTGATTGGTCGGCCATCAGCTGCAGTAGTCCGCCTCCTTCCCCACCCGCGCCCGCGCCCGCGCCCGCTCCTGCTCCTGCTCCTGCTCCTCCGCCGTCGCCCCTGGCGATGCGTCTGTAGAAGCCAACGACGGCGTCCTCGACTCCTCTGCTCTCGCAGTAGGCGGCAAATCTCGCCGCGGCCCCGGACTTCTCCTCCTGGGTGTCCGCCACAGTGAGGATGGTGAGGAGCTGCTCCAGCCTGCTCCAGGCATTCAGGATGAGCTCCTCCTCTGCGGAGGGCCAGAGCTGGAAGGCAGTGCTGGGCAGGGGCAGGGGGCCGACTCTGACTGGGGCCGAGATTGAGATCGAGGCGAGATGCCTGTCCACCTGCGCAAAGTGTCTCTTCAGGTGTGTCATTTCGGGGCTGTTCTTGGACAGGAAGGCATGGGCGCAACGCACCAAGGAGCCGAAGTAGTTGATGAAGGGAATGACCTTGGCAACGCCGTCGAAGACCTCTAGCCCCTTTCTGAGGGAGTTCTGGTTGTGGGAGTGGGTAAGAGTGTTCGCAGTGTTCACCAGATTGGTTAGACTCACATCGGCGGCTGCGAAGCTTGACGTCACCTTCTCAATCAGCAGTGTCATGGCCTCCCCCTCGGCCTCACGGCCACTGGTGTGGGCTTGCGAAAGCCCCGAATTCAGCAGTAGAAACAGCACTGAGACGGCGATCCTCAGAGCAGCCATGACCGGTGCTGTGAAAACAGAGGTAGCGTGCCTCATTACTCATGAAAACATTAGCATAGCTAGCAGAGTTAGCATTGTCAGTGGCGGTTCTATAGTGTTTTACGCCCTGGGCGAGACCACCTCTCAGCACCACCCCCCCCCCCGAGGCAGAGAGACGCGCTGCTCAGCAAGAAGGGCGCCTGCAGTTCAGCAGTTCACCATCACCAGGGGGGCGCCAATGTGCCAATTGCAGCAATATTACAGATGGAGCGTTTTTTTTTTATTTTATTTTATTTCTTTCCCCCAAGCGCTCATGGCGCCCCCCACAAAATGGTTCGCCCGTGCCTACAACCGCTACTGAGCATTGTTAGCATTGTTAGCATTGTTGACCTCCCTGAAATGAGTTTCTGCGGGTTGGGATGTCTGCATAGCCTGGTAAACCAAGCCCCTTGTACTGTTCTTCACTTCGTTTTGTACAGAGATCTGCCTTTAGCCCAATCGTTAACGTCTAATCGTGATGTTAGTTGCTAGTCCAGAAGCTAACAGACTAACAACTAACGGAGCAAGCTGCACCTCCCTGTATGTAGCAAGCTGCACCTCCCTGTATGTATAAAGGTAGTCTGCTTACTCAGTGTCCCTTTACACCTCTGTCAGCTTATGTCCTCCTTTTTGTAAGTCGCTTTGGATAAAAGTGTCTGCCAAATGCAATGTAATGTAATGTAATGTAAAGAGTAAACTTTTCCCAAACCCTGTGCCGAGTAGGGCCACAACGTGTCTTCCACAAATGAAACTCCTCAAACATTCTTCTTGCTCCGACTTTAATTCCTTAATATTCCGAAGTGTTGCCACAACAGACTGAATGGCTTTGCTTACATTGTTCTCCATTGCCGAGCTACATCCACAGACAGACAACAAAGTAAAATGTAGCGCACACAGCGATGTCATCTCCGAGGAACACTCCCTCTGTCCACTGATTGGCTAGTATGGAATCTGTACTACAACTGGGGTTCGAAATGATATCGGCGCCAGACCCTCTGTACAAATCTAAGTGAAGTACGAGGGGCTGGTTTACCAGGCTGTGTGTGTGTGTGTGTGTGTGTGTGTGTACAAATCTAAGTGAAGTACGAGGGGCTGGTTTACCAGGGTAATGTCTGCATGGACTTGGGCCACATGCTATGAGCTACCTCAGCCTTCCCCCAATATGCCCCTTCGGGCCTTAAAATACATACA
>CM059269.1:3260892-3283392 GCA_030347295.1 Setipinna tenuifilis
ATAAATATGTTTTTTTCTCCTCACTCTATAACAGCCAGTTTGATTTGGTTTGATGTGGACCCTAAGTTGTCAGTGCAAAAGAAGCGTCTTCAATAACACAGGCACACGTGACTCTACCCCAGACAGACTCTGGATAATCAGGGGGGATTACACTCATGTCCTCCTCACACTCCTAACGGTGGGACCCACAGCCTGCTTCAGAGGGTCTCATCGCCCTCACCGTGTTTGCTCCACCTGCACACTACATCACCAGGTGATCTTCGCCCTACCTGTGCACTACATCACCAGGTGATCTTCACTTTACCTGTGCACTACATCACCAGGTGATCTTTGCTTTACCTGTATACTACATCACCAGGTGATCTTTACTTTACCTGTGCACTGGATCACCAGGTGATCTCTGCTCCACCTGTGCACTGGATCACTAGGTGATCATTGCCCTACCTGCGCACTACATCACCAGGTGATCTCTGCTCCACCTGCGCACTACATCACCAGGTGATGGCGGTAGCCAGCAGAGCCGAGTGGCCTTGCTGAAGGGCTGTGCCAATGAGAGCCAGTAACATTGTGAACAGGCAGACACACATGCGGCGTGAGGCTGCCACTTTCTGAAGCCGGGCTGTTCCCGTTTCTGCTCTGATGCATCAAAACCCTCCATGTTCCTGACTTCCTGATCACAGTCACATAACAGACATCACACGTCCTTAATTACAGAAAATACTGCTGCAATGTGTGATTTTATGACAATATGGTTTGCATTAGCTGACTGAGTCTCTGGCATCCCCGTACTGAGAAGACCCAGTAATGCTAGCATGGTATTGTTGTGTCTTTTTAACATAAACATAAACATACAAATGATCCCAAAAGACAAGTGATGCAGAATGTGTATAATGTCAGGCTTTTGATAGAACATTCTAGTGTTACCAGCACTTCCTTACGATGATATGCGTTTAAAAATGCGGAAAAATAACATACAATAATCAACAAGATCAACGGTGAAAGGTTTTTTTGGAAACATTCACATGATAAAAATCACAACATAAATACAGTTAAATAAGACTTTTTGAACATATGTGTGTTTATATAGCCAAGAACCACCTCAAAAAGTGGAACATTTTACTTAAATAAATAGCGCTGAATTTATTAACGATGATCCCACCTTGGAGACATACACAAACACATGCACGCGTACACACACACACACACACAGACACACACACAAAGTAGCAGGTTACTACAGATACATAGGCCTTACATACACACACACACACACACACACACACACACACACACACACACACACACACACACACACACCCACATGTGTCCATCCACACTGAGGCGACAGCAGCAGTAACACACACCTCGGGAGCGTCCACCCTGAGTGATCGTCCTGCGGATGGGGTTGGTGAGCCTAAGGGCTGGGCGACTAATCGATCGTGATCGGTGATCGGATTCAGGTCAGCCGCGATGATCAGCCATGGTTATATTTAATTGATCACATGGCAGGTGCCTGACACTGATGTCAGTTTGGACCACCAGAAAAACTAAAATAGTTTGACAATGTCAGTTGTGTGCCGATGGTTGGGTGACGGCCAAGGTGACATGGAGCAAATACAGCCGTTATATGAGATATGTCAGCGCCTTGAAAGACAGCTTACAGACCAGCTACTTTCAAATTGTCAGCATCAGAAGAAAGAAAGCATGCTAAAAAACTCAGATATCGGATGATTTGTCAAAATATATTGTGATTCTCATTTTTATTATCTATTTATTTCCTTTATTATACCGCCCAGCCCTAGTGCGCAAACCAGACCCCCCCTCACACAGCTCTAATGTGTAGCATGCTGCACCCCACACACACACACACACACACACACACACACACACACACACACACACACACACACACACTGAGGGACTACCCCACATCAGTGACGTGGTGCTGGACAAGGTACACACACACACACACACACACACACACACTGAGGTGGAGAGACTTTAAGGACCACTGTGTCACATGACCAACATGGCGGATGGGATTTCTAATGAAGTACTGTTGGGAACATGCTAACATGCTAACATTAGCCCTGTGAGGCCCATATTCGTTGAAATGGACAATTAACCAGCAGAGGCTTCCAAGACCCAGGACTAACAGTCTCGAGTCCCAGAGCTAATAATCTGAAGGCCCAGAGCTAGTAGTCTGAACACCCAGGACTAACAGTCTCGAGTCCCAGGGCAAATAGTCTTGAGGCCCATGACAAAATAATCTTAACCGTAACACAGGTGTTAGTAATGCGGAGTAATATATTACTGTTCTCTACTTGTAATACTAGTGTTACTTGTGGGGTGTAGTATACTACTGCCAACTACCTGTAATGCAGGTGTTACTAATGAGGTGTAGTATATTACTGCACTCTACCTGTAGTGCAGGTGTTAATGAGGTGTAGTATACTACTGTTCTCTACCTGTAACACAGGTGTAAGTGGGGTGTAACGGACTACTACTCTCTTTCTGAGGTACAGGGGTTACTAAGAGGGTGTGGGTGGGTGGGGTGTACCAGTGCAGGGCTTTTAAAATGGTCATAGATCCCCAACCACCTCCCCCCAAACACACACACACACACACACACACACACACACACACACACACACACACACACACACACCCTTCAAAGTGCCCCCGGTAGCTCCCTACCAATCACAGCGCACACAGAACCACCACACAGTTAGCACACACACAAACACACACCACAGTCAGTCACACAGCCCATAGAGAAGGTCACACACAGAAGCACTGAAACACACTCTGCAGGTACTCAGGACAGCTAGAGAAAGCGTATGTGTGTGTGTGTGTGTGTGTGTGTGTAAGTGTATGTATATATATATATGTGTGTGTGTGTGTGTGTGTGCAGATGCATTTTACGAAGGAAACATTTAGAAGATTTGCTGTTCAAAGAGGATCTTCTCAAATCCCTGTGGGGCCGTGTGGTAGAAATCACTGAACTGGCAGTCCAGGATGGCACTGTCGTCCACTGCAGAAGACACACAAACATCCAGTTCAACTCAAGCGACCCCATACACAGACATGAAGAAACACTCACACCTGCTAAAGCCCTGACAACTGTCTGTATATCTCTCCTGACTTTACTAATACAGACAAACACACACATCTACCAAAGGAAAAAAAAACACACACACACAACCACACTCACACACACACCCACACACACACACACAACCACACACACAACCACACAACGTCTAGTTGTTACCTTGGAATCATCCATCCACACGTTCACATTGAATTCCACAGAACACTATCGCCCTCATGTGGCCACATGGTGAAATTAACAGACAAATCATCTGACAAAATCGCTATACTGGCTATACTGGATATACAGACACATAGAAGGTCATGGTAACTGGATAAGGTTAGCCAGGCAAACATTTATTCATATTCAAGTGTGTGTGTGTGTGTGTGTGTGTGTATGTGTGTGTGTGTGTGTGTGTATGTATATGTGTGTGTGTGTGTGTGTGGGGGGGGGGGGGGTTAAGGTTGTGTATGTTAGGGTTGTGTGTGTGTGTGTGTGTTAGGGTTAGGGTTGTGTGTGTGTTAGGGTTGTGTGTGTGTGTGTGTGTGTGTGTGTGTGTGTGTGTGTGTGTGTGTGTTAGGGTTAAGGTTGTGTGGGGGCAGGTAAGGGTTAGAGAGGGTTAGGGTGTGTGTGTGTGTGTGTGTGTTAGGGTTAAGGTTGTGTGGGGGCAGGTAAGGGTTAGAGAGGGTTAGGGTGTGTGTGTGTGTGTGTGTGTGTGTGTGTGTGTTAAGGTTGTGTTTGTGGAGGTTAGGGTTGTGTGTGTGTGTGTGTATGTATATGTGTGTGTGTGTGTGTGTGTGTGTGTGTGTGTGTGTGTGTGTGCTCACCATACACCACTGGGTAGACAGTCCCTCTAATTCCGGTGGCAGGACACTGCATGTCCTTCCCATTCAGGTACAAGTTCAGCTCCACATGGTCATATGTCACACCCTGTCACAGAGAGGGAGAGAATGAGGGAGGGACGGAGAGAGAGAGAGTGAGAGAGAGGGAGGGGGAGAGAGAGGGAGAGAGAGAGGGGGGGGGGGGGGGGGGGGGAGAGAAACAGGGAAAAAGAGAGTTCAGCTCCACATGGTCATATGCGACACCCTGTCACAGAGAGGGAGAATGAGGGAGGGAGGGAGGGAGGGAGGGAAGGAGGTAGGGAGAGAGAGAGGGAGGGAAGGACAGAGACAGAAAGAAAGAGAGAGCGAGGGAGGGAGAGAGAGAGAGAGAGAAAAAGAGACAGAGATAGAGAGAGACATACACTGTAGAGAGAGACCAAGTAGCATTACGTCTCCCTCCTGCAGAAGGCAGTTCCCTTCCTTAACACACGCACACAGACACGCATGCACACACACACAGACACACACGCACACAGACACACACGCACACAGACACACACAGACCACGACGTCCCCCTCCTGGGGCAGGCTGTTGGCGGGCAGGCGGTTCTTCTCCCTTAACACACACGCACAGACACACACACACACACACACACACTGACCACGACGTCCCCCTCCTGGGGCAGGCTGTTGGCGGGCAGGCGGTTCTTCTCCCTTAACACACACGCACAGACACACACACACACACACACACACACTGACCACAACGTCCCCCTCCTGGGGCAGGCTGTTGGCGGGCAGGCGGTTCTTCTCTTCGTTGTTGTGGAAGACGGAGCCGTCGTGTCTCAGCACCAGACTGTGAGCGTCGCGGCCCATCGGCACCTGGCTCAGGTTCACCTTCTGGGTGGCCACGCCCACACCCCACACACCTGCGTGCCACACACACACACACACACACACACACACACACAAGGCCATTAGACATATACCTACACCCCCCCGACACACACACACACAGCGATAAGACATATACCTACACCACCACACGCCCCCCACCCCCCACCCATGACCACACACACACACACACACACACACACAAGGCCAAATGACATACCTACCTACACCGCTCTCCACCACACACACATATATACCTACACCCCCCACCACCCCCAAACACACACACAAGGCCATTAGACATATCTACTAGACACACTCCCAACACTGTTGCTATGTGTGACAGGACTGTTGCTATGCACAACAGACTGTTGCTATGGGGGGCAGCAGAGGAAAGGAGGACGTTGCTATGGCACCGCATTTTCAACCAGTGGAGTTTAGTGGAAGAAACTAAACATTTTTTTAGATGATGAATTAAATAATTTACTTAGTTCTGAATGTAAAGGCCATTGTTAAGATGGAGGACAGCAATGGATAACCCTATGAGAAGTTGGGCGATGACCTGTGAGATGGTCAGCAGGTGGATCTTGTCACTGTAAACTGACTCTTACTTATTACAGTGCATGTCCACTGGCTGCATCGGATGCGGCGCGTTTTTTTTCGAAGTCGTGACGCCTCCTTTCATTTGGACGTGACACCTTTGGGCGTGGGCGTGGGCGTAACCGATGTCCCCTCCAAATTTAAAGTTTTTCTATTCTCTACACGATGCCTTCAAAAGTAAAGAGGTAAAGCTTTTATGAAGGCTTTATTAAGAACCATGACTTTGAGAACACGAACTTGGTGTGTGTTTGTGGCTAGCCAACCGTAATGGTACATGGCAACCATTCTTTCTGGTCTTCCTCGATTGGTCAATCACGTCGCGTCCGACGGATTAATTGGCATAAAGTTCAGCAGAGCTCAACTTTTTGACGCGACGGAGCTGGTCAAACAGACGTGCTGCCTTCCCGAGATCCTTTGCGAACGCGACAGTAACGGTTTTGACGGACTTCACTGACAATGCCTTGAAGGCGTTTGACGTGTCACGTCCGACGCAGCCAGTGGACATGCACAGTTAAACTTAATGAAACTGTTATTCGGACAATCCCACTGGACTGCACCATGGGGGGTTAGGCACTCAAGGGCACCTTGGCCATGGATAAGGGTGCAGGAGAGTGCTGGTTATTCACCCACATTTATATTATTATGTTTGTCATCATGTCTTCCTGTCTTGTTTATAAGATGTTTAATGTTCACTGTGGGCCTAGGGAGCATTGCCATTTCAAATTCTGTGTGTGCAACCTGTACATATGGTTTTTGACAATGAAACTGACTTTGACTTTGACTTTGATTTGACCCTGCTGGTACCGGACCCTGCGGTCCTCCGATCCGAAGCCCAACTCCTTAACCACCCGGCCACAGCCGCACCTCACCTCATCCTCAGTCCTCTGTCCAGTCAACAGTCAAGAGTCCTGATGCGAGTCCATGGTGTGGTGTCAAATCGAGGTAAGTCAGACAAGACAAGCAGGCCCCAAATCTTCTCATGGAAAAGCCATACAGCGTCACTCTCCCACTGAAACTACTGAAAAGTACTCAATCTGGCGCCGTTTCCCTTCACTTTCAGTTCACGCACTCAGGCTTGTCGCTGGAGCACATGCTTGAATTGGAGAGCTGGATAGGGCTAGTCTACCACCCACCCCCCTCCACCCCACCCCCACCCCCAGCCCCACCCTGCTTCCTACCACCCATCCCCCTCCACCCCCCTCCACCCCACCCTGCTTCCCTTGAGAACTCTGTTGTAGCAGCACAGCCGCCAGTTCAGAAATGTTATTAACCCAAGTAGGCTAGGAAGGCTAGGGCTCAGATTTGAAGATAACCTCATACATCGCCTCTCACAAAGCGAGGTCACTCTAAACTCTTCTCCGTGGTTGTCCCCAAATGGTGGAATGACCTACCAGTTGCGACAAGAACAGCAACATCCCTCCCTATCTTTAAAAAGCTTGTAAAAACCCTTCTCTTCCGAGATTGCTTCCCTTCCTAACAAACTAACATAACTAACAAACACTAATCCAACTCTCTCTCTCTCTCTCTCTCTCTATCCCTATGCAGAAGTACATATGTCTGTTGTACCCCTACTTTGTGTCCTCTTACATCTCTGTAGCTTATGTCCCCCTTTTTTGTAAGTCGCTTTGGATAAAAGCGTCTGCCAAATGCAATGTAATGTAATGTAATACATGGTGACTTTTGCAGCTCTCACTGCCTGTGGCACTCATGGCCAGCAGTGGTACAGCGCAGCTCAGCCCGGTGCATACAGGGGAAATACTGACCCATGAGTGTCTATGGTGTCTATGGGGGCTGCATTTGGCAAAATGTGACTACATGTGCACTGTGGCTCTCCCCTGGAGACACTGAGGATGACTAGATCTGAAACGTCTATTACTCCAGTTTTAGATCCACAAACTTCTTGTGTTGATTTTCGGCTACAATACACTTTTGGTGATACTTAAGTCTTGTGTGCGCCTCATTTTTCTTGGCTCTTGTGTTCTGACTTTTTTTTGTGAGCAGACGCACCAAGCAAGACATAGCTCAAAGTAGGCGCAGACGCCGACCTTCTGTTATAAACACTGTGGCTCTCCGCCATATCCAACACAAACTTTGTCCCTTTCAGAATTCTTCCATGCGGTCTTCACGACCATCTCCCATTGGCCCATTTCATAGCTGTCTTCACGACCATCTCCCATTGGCCCATTTCATAGCACTGCCCTCCTGCACACTGTGCAGAGCGTTTGGCTACCCTGGCAGACAACTCCTCAGTAGCCTGACTTGTGTTTAGGAGACTGTCACTGCACTATTGTAGTAGCAACACTCTAGGTAACCTTTGTATTGCTGCAACACCACAGAACTGTTTGCAAAGCATGCAACCCTTTGCAAAGCATGAGATTGCTCGTACACACACATTTACACAAATTAATTAAAGGGCATTAAAGTGTTACATTCAATGCATTAGTCATCTGGTCAAAGTCACTGCATCACGTGACTGGTTGATGACACCTACCCGTAGACTGGACCTTAAACTCGAAGTAACTCTTGTTCTGATGGAGAGGGGCGTTAGCTAGGCAACCTCCGGTGCCGCATATCCTTCTGCCACTCTTCACGATGACCACATCCGTTCCTGAAAAAAAAGGGGATACCCCAGACAGGAGACCATTGGTCGCCGGGTCGTGCCACGCAGACAGAATTTGGTATGTAAATGAAGAGACATAACGTGTGAAAACGTATATCTGTTACTTTTAGACAAGGACGCAACATTGTGTAACATACTAGCTAACTAAGCTATAAAACTTTTACCAATCTCTGCTCTTCCTCCGACCAATTAGCTGCCGCGCTGACATAGCAAACTTATCTGTGATCAACTGGCTAGCTGGAGAACGCTTTATCACATGACAATTTCATTTCTAATGTGCAATTTTGAAATCACGACGATAATAATATAACGGACGTCTGCCCTTTGTAGTTATTCTACTTAACACTAAAAAACCCACGCATGTGCCTCTTCGACCTTCAGTAAGTTACCAACAGGGCTCCAAAAGACTGAGTTGAACTTTTACGGGTTAACGTTAGCCTTCCCATTGAACTTAACACTAGCTAGCTACATACAGCATACAACAATCAACAGCCTGGATTTTCTCCTCGGCGCCATGATTCTGGTTGCCTACCCATATGCTGCGTATCCAGCTGAACTGCTGGCATCTCTTTGAGGGGTACATGCCCCGATCCCCCTTCCCCGCAACAGCCCAGACAACACGAAAACAGTGATGCCATCTTTTTGAGTGGGGGGGGCGGGGGTGTTGGGGAGGGGGGGGCGGAAGTTACATAACAAACAACGCACAAGAACCGCCGAGAAAGATGGTCAGTCAGCATCAACAGCGACTCCTGGTGGTGTGGGGGTCATTTAGGGGGGATGACGTGTGCAACCAATGAGAGCGCTGACTCAGATGGGGCGCGCTTCCTGATGGCATGGAAACAAGGGAAGAAAAATCGAGGTCAAAATATTTTCACACGTGACTGTGCAGCTATTGGTTATCAATGTGTCAAGCCCATGACACATAGCTCGGTCATATGCATAAGGGCTTAAGACTGAAATGTAGGCTACTGCGTCAACCTCGCTATAAACGCACTGCATCAATAATAAAGTCTATAAGGCAGCATAATGTGGACTAGAAAGGCTGATTCATCAAACATACTAGCTGTCATGTCGATCAGATGGTTTGGTCTGAGTGACTGGGCTTAGTCTGAAAGTTTGGCCATCGGGCGTCTTCTCACTCAGGCTGCATACCGAGTCTCTGCTCTGCAACTTTCCACGCCAGTGTGTGTAATGCATTTGATCAGCGTTTATAATGACGTATTGTCTGTAGAGCGACCGTGATCAGCAACCGGGCAAGAATCGAGTGGTGGACAGACTCTCACGTTGTCATGTTTTGCATAGCAACAACCCCCATACCCCCTCCCTGTCACATGTGTTGGGGATCAACTGAATTTATGCTTCAGTGGAGAAAAACGGGGAATTCTCTGCCAAGTGGAGAGCCTCCCGCGAACCACGGGCCATCTGTCCGGGACAACTGCTCGGGCTTTAGACGGACATATCACCCAAAAGTATCAGACACATCGGCGCAAATGACAGTTTTAATCTCGGCAGAACAACTCTGCAGACACGAAGAGGTTAATCATTTCACCGCGGGAAAGGCGAAGTCTGCACAGCAACAAGCGCCATGATTGCGTTGAGCGCAGTGCGCCCTAGCAGCTGGTGAGTGCCTTTGGTCCAATTGCATGTTGCTTTTCGTCCGCAAAAATCTGTCATAGCCATCCCTTAGTGCCGCGCCAGCAGGACACCGGCTCTTCACTTGAAATTGGTAGCGACTGACAGTGTCAAATCCTACCGGTTTCAACGAGATGGTAAACGTGGCATCTTTTTTTTCTTCGTGCGTGTGATTTTTTTCCTTCAGAAACAAACACCGAATGAGAAGAGTCTTTGGCGGGCAATGGAGATGAAGCAGCCGCGAATTCGAGTTCTCTGCGAGAGTAGCCTAAACTTAACGGTCCTCACCGTTTGGCGCTATATTTAGAGGACGGAGATGAGGTGGTGTCGTGCTCTCTTCTTCAGAGTCGCGTGACATGTCGCCTCGGAGAATAATGGTCCAACACTGGCATCCCTAAAAAAGTAGGTCGACAAGGGAGACGCGGCCATCAGAAAAGTCTTTTTTTAAAACTGCTCTTCTGAGGAGAAAGCGCGGTTTTGTGTTGTTTTTTTTTAAACCAAGCTGCTTCTTTTTTGCATTATCTTACATCTGTGCTGTTTAAAGTTAACTACCAGTCGCTTTCTGCTAGTTTTGCAAAGAGTGGACGAATTGCAGCACCTGTATTTCTGGCGTTTCATTCATTTTGGCGCGTAAATTAATAGCGCCTCTGGCAGGAGTCCTTACGTAGCATTTAGTTATGCAACGGTGTGAACCAGCTGGGCAGCGCGCGCGCATCACTACTGATGAGCGTGCACTTTCTTATTGACCAGGCTATTTCTGTGTTTTTCTCACGTCTTGTTTTTCTTTCTTGTCTTTTCTTTTGATTTTCAGAAAACCATGGAGCTGCTGGAGGAGGACCTCACGTGCCCAATATGCTGCTGTCTGTTTGAAGACCCGCGCGTGCTCCCTTGCTCCCACAGCTTCTGCAGAAAATGTCTCGAGGGCATCCTGGACGGACAGCGCGGACCCGCGTGGCGTCCTCCTTTCAAGTGCCCCACTTGCCGCAAAGAAACCTCCCACAACGGCATCGCGAGCTTGCAAGTCAACTATTCTTTGCGGGGAATAGTGGAGAAATACAACCGGATTCGCGTGCTTCCAAAAATGTCCCTGTGTCGCGAGCATCACGGGCAACCGCTCAACATCTTTTGCGCCACTGACTTGAAGCTCATCTGCGGGTTCTGCGCCACCACCGGAGACCATAGAGGGCACAAGTTCTGCGCCCTGCAGGACGCCTACGAGCAGGAGCGCGACGCTTTTGAGGAGCTGTTTCGCGGGCTCGAGAGCTGGCGCAGCGCCGAGGTGCTCTCGTGCCTGGAAGCCCTGGAGAGCAACAAGAAGAAGGCGCTACAGCTCGTGTCCAGAGACGCGGACCGAGTCACAGAGTACATGGACAAACTTCTCCGCGCCTTGGAGCACAAGCGGAGCGAAATTCTCTCCGATTTTGAGACTCTGAAACTGACGGTGATGCAAACCTACGACCCGGAGATCAGCAAGCTGCGTGCAGTGCTGGAGGAACAGAGGCGCGCGCTCAGCATCGCCGAGTCTTTCCGGTCCTTGACGGATCCCCTCGCTTTCCTCCAGCAGATGCAGGACTTTCGCGAGACTTTGCGCGTGATTAAAGAGACCCCACTACCTTCAGCGCCACGGAGCGATGATGTTGACGTGGGACCCCTTGTTAGGAACTTCGACGTGCAGCAGTGGGATTCTGTCAGGCTCGGTGATATCGACACCCTGTGCGCTCCGCACGAGAGCAATAATGCTCACCGGTCCCCCTGCACACCAGCTGCTCCACGGTTCTCCCGCGCGCTCTGGAGATTGGTCCTGCTCGCCTGCTTGTGCCTGTCTGTCACGGCAGCTCTCATTCCAGCGGACTGTCTCGCGCACACTACACCGGAAAGAGTTGCTGCCCTGAGCCGAGCTTACCTGCCCGCGCCAGAGCAGCTCGTGCACCTGGCCAGACGCTGCTGCGGAGAGGCGCTCGCGCTCTGGGCGTCCGTGACGGAGCTCTGTCAGAACTGTATCCTAAACCTGATTAACACCGGCGCAGACTTCATCAGCTAAGCGATGATGGGGGTGCGCTGGCAGCCTGTTCAGTTGTGGTTGTTGCGGTAGGCACATAGTATAGTATACCTAAGTTGCCATCTTTCCTGAGCAAGCCTTACCACGAAGGCTCACTGTAAGCCTTACTCTTCTTCACTAACTGGGTGACAAATGGGATCAAAGTGATTTATAGACTGACATAATATTTTGGGTTAAATCGTTGCTTAAGGCCAATGTTATGGCAATGGCTTACAGGATTAAACCTAAAGATGACCTTAACGATGCTGTACCAAATTATCTCCCTAGCCACAATCGAACTCTTTTCATCACTAAAAAGAAATTTGACCTCAGCTTTTGCAGCTGGTCGCTTTAGATTGCCGGGTAAGGGCATGGAGGCCGAAGATGGCTTGTTTTGTATCAGTCTTTTTTATATTTTACTGTGTGAAGGTGTTTTTGAAGTTGTTCGTGCAAAGTGTGTTTGTGTTCTTTTTTTACATGCCCTATCCCCGGTCAGTCTGTCCACTACTTCGCTCCCGTTCCGCATGTAAACTTCTTTAACCTTCATCCCCCCTCTTACCTCTTTTTTCCCAGGCACCTTTGCGGCTATTTATCGAGCCATACATTTTTGACAAAATAAAACAAAAGCATTTTAGTAAGGTCTTTTATTTATTTATTTATCGGTTCACTTGTTTGTTTACGTAAGTCTGGACCCCCTTACTGTTCAGCCAGGCGAGCTCTGTGTGTGGTGTCAGAGACACTGGAGTGGGTGCAATGAGATGAAGCAATCCAAGAAAATAAATTGCCAAATTAAAATGATAAATTCCGGCATAAAATAATAGTTTTAATAGACATTTTCGTGTTGCTGGAGAATAACGAGGATCCGTGTCCGCCCCCCCCCCCTTAACCGTGCCTCCCGCAGGCAGCGCGTTACATAACAGCGCGAGGAGGGATCCATAAGCTTGGGCGCGCGACGGCATCTCAACACTCAGACATTTCATGTTGCCTTTTCATGTAATGGGGACAACGGTTTATTTATTTTTTTAGTGTTCGTGATTGATTTTTTTTCAACCTATTCAGATGCACCACCTTAAAACGAACAAAATAGGCTAGTTGTCACAAATCGTCTTTGACCTGAGATCATTCTTCTATTAAGTTGGCATATTCTGACACGTGACTGGGATCATTATGTAACTTCTCTTTCTGGGATAAAAGTACCATGACTATGTTTAAACGTTTTTCTTTTCCTCCGCGGGGACCTGAGGGAATAGCTTGTGTGTGTATGTGTGTGTGTGTGTGTGTGTGTGTTTCCCGCAGCATAGGCTCAAGAGTGATGATGATGAGGATGAAGGCAAAGGATGAACCCAATACCCCCTGTCTATTTGTAGGGAAAAGACAGCTCCAAAATTCACCCAAACACCACCCCACATCCTCCTCCCCCAACCCGCCCTCTCTCTCACACACACACACACACCATTGCCTTCCCATCCCGCTGCAGTGATGCCAGTTCGGGGAAGCCCTTCCTTTCACCGTAATGCTCCACCACACGACCTGTAGTGTCTTTTACAAACACCCGCCACCTCCATGTCATGACAACCTTCAGCACTTCTGTGTTAATATGGCACCCAGTGCAGGTGTAGGCTACATACTGAGTCTATCGCCAGGTGAAGGCCCGCTCAGCCCACTTAGGCGGCGTGAAAATCAATTTATTATTTATCTTATTTAGGCCCACATGTTTGTTTGTTTAAGTTGTTTTCTCCAAACGAAACACTGTCAGAAATCCGAGGATCACTTCAGAAAACGAGCACGTGTCGTCACAACTGACCGTGGCTCCCTGCACACGTCACTGCACGTATATATATAGCCAGCTGTTACCGGGCAAACTCCAGATCAAAGAGAAATTAGTTGAGTTTTCTCTCCCCTCCAACACACTCTATCTATATAAATAGCAATTTTGCCATTTTAAATACATCGAATGAAACAAAGTCAGTGAAGAAAAGTGATGGTCCTTGCCATTTGAGGTACTTTCGCACGGCAGAAGGGAAAGGTGTTTTCTCGGAATCAACCCCTGTTTGATGTTACGTAAAAGTCAGCCTATAGGTTTTGTATATTGCCAAAGCACCTATTTAAATTTTAACAGTAATTTTAATGTAATTTAATAGAATAGGTCTAATGTGTAAGATCTGCATTGACTCGACAACAGAGGACAGATAGGCTATGTAAGTGGACACTTTCAACGCCAACAGCTGTAGTCACGTAGCAGTCCTACATTCCCTTCTTGCGTTATATTTTACTGTGTTTATTATTTCTATTTTACTTTAAGCTTTTATATGTTTGCTGATATCACACTTCGTCTGACTTCAATCGGAGCTGTAGCCCACATTACAGACCCTCCGCTTCGAGCCCGCCTTGCCAGTGCTCCAAGATCACACACTCTCACACACACACACTCACACACACACGCAGAGTCTCACTGTCTTTCTTTGGGAGAAAATGAGAAATTAGAGCGAGCGATGTTTATAACATTATCGAGGCTGTTCCTGTGTTCTTGCCAGTCACGAGGTTCCCCTTAGCATTTTTAAATTAATGGGGAGGAGAAAAATGTAAAGAAAACTTTTCATTAGGCTATTTTGTGTATATATATATATATATATATATATATATATATATATATATATATATATATATATATATATATATATATATATATATTAGTTAATCCATTGCAAAATAAAATAGAGTTGGAGATTGGAGATCAGTCCATACAGGCATTACATCTAAAACAGACTCGTTGAGACTGCTTGCAAATATAAATTCTTTTTTATATATTGAATTTTGTAAAATAGCAAACTATATATATACATATGTACAATACCCATAGCTGACTATAAATAATGACTAGCAACGTATTTTTAGGCTATTTTAAGAGGTGTGGGGTTGCCAGCAAAAATAATAATAATATTGTCATTTGTACTGTACTGCATTTGTACAGCTGTTTTTAAATTATAATATAATTTAGAAATGCAGAATAAAACCTTTTTTAAACTCTGGGCCGCCGTTATGTGCAGGTGCCTGAGTACCATACACACACACACACACACACACTTGATAATCGTCTTTTGACTCACTATCAGAACATATTCAATTTCAAATACTTCACAAAAGACTATAAATAAATAGATAGATAAATAAGCAATAAATTAAAAATAAATATTTTCCCCAAATATTCCTAAAATAATACGTCTGCCTCCACACTTTCTGTATTATCTCAACTGCATGTATGTAGGGACACACCGCTGTCACTTTGCCCAACTTTACTAAAAATATTATAAAGGCTAGACTGTATTTAGCGGTGGTTTTTTTTACATTAATCTATAGGCTAGCGCTTTCTTGTACTGATGGTCACAGCGTCGGGGGTGTGTGTGTGTGTGTGTGTGTGTGTTTAGGAGACTTAAAGTGTCGCACCACCAACTGCAGTAAGGCGCAAGTGAAGTTTTAAGTTGGTGATAGGCTATACGAAAATGTCACAATATGTTTCACTTGGTGTATGTTTTGATTTTCTTATTTTAATACACACTAATCTGGAGTCCCTAACTTGGATGCCATCTTAGACCCGGCAAGTGTGTATCCCACATGTGCGAACCAGGCATCAAAGCCGAGGCTTTGCAAAAAAAAAAAAACTGTATATAGCCTATCATTAATTGACAACTGCGTTGACCCACATGAAAACAGGCGCACTTCGCGCATTTAATTAAAGCCCAGCGCTCATGGCAGCAAATGCACTGAGTATTGTTCGCCTATGTTTGATGACAACAACCTCTATATGCGACTCCGACCAAGCCTCCGTCCCATTACTAACCATGGACTCTGGTCGGAGACCGGGGAAAGGCCAGACTGCGCTGTGAAATCATGTAATGCTTCACAATGTCTACAATTGTTTATATTTCTGGAAAAGCTTTAGTCCACCGTCACGTAGCCTACTTCAGACCAAGTGAAGAGCACCAGCGCGTGAGAGTCACGAGCATCCCCTAACAAAATGTGGCCCGTCTGTGTGACGTGACTTCAGAACTTTTGAAATCGAATTTTAGCAAAACCGACACTCTTACAGCTTACCCCTGACCGTGAAGTAAAACATGACGCACAACACTCGACGCAAAAACTACAGTAACCTTTAAGAGGACTAGTTTAACGTTAACAAGGACAAGAAGGGAAAGCCTTAGGTGTGAAAGTGGCCATGGCCGTTGTGTACAACATGAATCGTCTTTAAAAAGACTTCAGAAAACACACGGCCATCATTATTCCGGGTGACCACTGCTCGCCACCCGCGACACCTGCTTCGCCAGACGCCAGAGTCGTGGACCGAGTGTCCGGTTGTGGCTCATCTTATAAAGAATAAACACCGTCCGGGTGTCTTAATTCAAAATATTCAAGTAAATTATCTGTGTTTTATGAAAAAAAATCACAATGACACGCAGATTCAACATTTCAGGTTTTATTTTTTTTTCAGCACACGACAATTAAAAAAAACATTTAAAATATTAAATAAACACAAGTCACAGAGGGCAACTGAAATTTCCAAGCGCTTCTCACAAACAGAAAATGGTAGTTACAACTTTTTACACACAAGAAAACACATATCAAGATATCCTTTTATTATACACATATGGATGTATTAGAATGAGTGTTTTTATGGTATTTTACCAGCAGACGTCCTTCCTAACTTGTGCATAGGTGAGGGTGCTGAGAGTGTTAGGGATGATGATGATGATGATGATGATGATGATGATGGGGACGTGGTGTCCGAGTTGCCGTGGGATACGGTCCACCTCACTTCAGCAGCACAATCAATATTGGAGGCTTCAGCCTTTGAGTAACTCCAATATTTACGTGCTGCTACAGCGAAGCAGCCACACACACACACACACACAACTTAAGCTGTAGAGCAGCAGTCAGTCAGTGGTCATACGTTTATAATACAGCAAAACACACACACACACACACACACACACACACAGAAAACTTAAGCTGTGGAGCAGTAGTCAGTCAGTAGTCATACGTTTATAATACAGCAATAAACACACACACACACACACTTTTGTTGGGTTCCCAAGCAGTACTGCTGCAGCAGAGTATGGCCTGCATCTCAGTATAACCACAAACCATTCTATGCTGCTACAGCACCACTCAGTGTCTGTCTGTCACACACACACACACACACACACACACGCACACACACGCACGCACGCACAGGCACACACACACAGTCGGCGTCTCTCCCTCACTGTTTCTTTCTTCTCCTCAGGGTTAAGGGCAATCCAGGACTCATCGATCTGAAACACAGACAGAGTGTGGCATGAGTGAATACCAACACACACACACACACACACACACACACACACACACACACGTGCACGAGAAGAGAGAAAGCGAGAGAGAGACAGAGTGTGGCATAAGTGAACATTAAATACCAACACACACACACACACACAGGAGGAGAGGGAGCGAGAGAGAAAGGGAAAGAGAGAGAGAGAGAGGGAAAGAGAGAAGGAGAGAGAAAGAGGGAGGGAGGGAAAGAGAGAGAGGGAGGGAGGGAAAGAGAGAGAGAAAGCACGGACGGGCGAGCCAAGAGCTGCTCCGGTCTGTCAGGTGTGCGCATCATTTCCTGTTTCAACCCTCGGCCAAAGCAAGGCCCGCCCCCTCCACAGCAGCTCAGCCAATCACGTGCAGCCTCTGGGGGAGATCTGGAGGCAAACCCGACGCTGGCGGATTCTCTCATCCTCTCTCACACACACACACACACACACACACACACACACACACACTTGCACTCGCTGACTCCGGCACATGCACGCGCACACGCACATACACACACACACACAGTGCCCAAACCTGGGTAGCTCTGACACAAGCACACACACACACACACACACACACACACACACACACACACACACTAGCCTCCCCACTGTTGCCCTACCCCATGCAGACATGAGGGGCCACCAGTGCTGCCCCATGGCCTAGTGTTGCCCATCACACACACACACACACACACACACACAGCACAGCACAGCACAGCACAGCACAAAATACCACAACTCACTACATTATACAGCACCCTACATATGATGTGCTATTATGTCAATTAACACACACAAAGCACTGTGTACACATAGATATATTATACATGGTATACTCATATGCACTTTATATATATAACATATTTATCCTAAAGGAAATTAAGAGATATATATATACACACACACACAATATCCTGCATGGTCTCCACAGGATTCTACACTCAGTTAGGCAATTATATTCTGCTATAATCATAATCTGTGTCCCTTCATTCAGTGGACTGACCTAACAGGTTTGAGCGATGTCTTCTTTTATCAAAGATTACCAACTCTCCACAATTACTTACTGAGAAAATAGAATGTTTTCCTCTGTAATGTAGATATGAAAAGATATTTTGGTGCATAGATACACTCTGGATTGACACCTACGCTCACAGAAATACACCACATACGTACACACACACTAAATATGATTAGTTCATTAGAGATTTCAGACCTTGTTTGTTATTTAATTAAAGTGCGAGTGGTCCTTACTCAGGCCCTGTGTGTGTGTGTGTGTGTGTTTAAACTAAGCACCGTCCTTAGTATGTCAGTGCACAGCATACCTTATATGAACACTTGTCTCTCTCTCTGTCACACACACACACACCACCAGAACAGGGCCAAAGTGGAAACGATTGAAATCAGATTAATATGCATTACATCCCACAGCCACACACCTGACAGCTGCAGCACACCTCACCACACACACACACACACACACACACACACCTCACCACACACACACACACACACACACACACCACACCCTCACACACACACACCTCACCACATACACACACACACCCTCACACCTCACCATACACACACGCACGCACGCACACACACACACACACACCTCACCACCCACACACACACACACACCTCACCACATACACACACACACCCTCACACCTCACCATACACGCACGCACACACACATACACACACACACCACACACCACACCCTCACACCTCACCATACACACACACACACACACACACACACACACACACACACCTCACCACACACACACACACACCACACCCTCACACACCTCACCCTCACACACACACACCTCACCACATACACATACACACCCTCACACCTCACCATACACATACGCACGCACACAAACACACACACACCCTCACACCTCACCATACACGCACGCACACACACACACACACACACACACCCTCACCTCACCATACACACACACACACCCTCACACACTACACCATACACACACACACACCTCACCATACACACACACACACCCTCACACACTACACCATACACACACACACACCTCACCATACACACACACACCACACCCTCACAGACACACACCTCACCATACACACACTCACACACACACACCCTCACACCTCACCATACACACCCTCACACACACACACACACACACACACACATACCACACCACACCCTCACACACACACATACCACACCACACCCTCACCTCACCATACACACACACCCCACCAAACCACACTCTCACACACACACACGCACACACATACCACACACCAAACCACACTCTCTCTCACTCACACACACACCACACCCCACCCTCACACACACATGCACACACACACACACACCACATCCTCACACACACACACACACATCTCACCATACGCACACACACACCACACCACACTCTCACACACACACTGGGGCACGAGTTCCCATAGTGGTACCTAGATCAACTTTAGGGGGTACACAAAATACATCTGTGAATTGTATGAGTTCTTGAGTTCTCAGCTTCTGACAAAGATTAAGATACATACAATATGGAGAAAAGATCTTCCATTCAAGCTATCCTCTAGACACCCCAATGGGGACTACATTATTATGACCCATATACTATGCACATGTATAGTGTGCAGACATGGTCACGGCAAGATGGGGATACCTGGTAAGACAGTGTGTCTTAGGGGGTGTCTACAAAGCAGTTCAAAGTTTGTTGTGGACAGCGAGTGTGTATTAGCAGGCTAGCTAGTAGCACAGTGTGTGTGTGTGTGTGTGTGTGTGTGTACAGAAATGTGTAAGTGACCCTGTGGCTGGTCACTGCTTAGAGACAGAACAGGCAACATGGGGCGGGGAACGGTAACCAGAGATCAGGGGGAGGGGTGTGTGTGTGTGTGCGTGTGTGTGTGTGTGTGCGTGTGTGTGTGAATTCAGAGAAAGGACTGTTCCACACATTGTCACTTGAGCAGGGCCAGTCACATTCATTCTCTAAAACACACACACTCACACATATATGTGTAGTCTCCAGTCTGTCTTGTGAATAGAATAGACTTTAACAGATTTTAACTTTAATAGATTTTAACAGACAAGAAAAATACATAGACACACACACACACACACACACACACACAGCAGTGTTTTATCACGTCACTCTGCTGTACATGCTATGGAGAGCCCTAGCCAACAGTTAGCGTAATGCTAATTAGTTTTTAATTCTTCTAAATTCCTGACTCAAATTAGCCTCCTTTTGCCCTCAGCATGTGTTCTTGTGCCCCCTCTCCTGCCCCCCTGCCCCCCTGCCCCCCTCACCTCCCACATCTACACTACTACCGTTCAAAACTACCGTTTGGGGTCACCCAGACAATTTTGTGTTTTCCATGAAAAGTCACACTTTTATTTACCACCATGTGTACAATGTACAACTTATGTAAATATTGCTTTTCTAGTTTCTAAGTGAACCCGAACCTTTAAACGATAGTGTACCTCCAGCCCTATAGTGAGAAGACGCTATCTAAGCCAATCAAATGAGAGCCTGGGACCCCTGGGCCGCTGTCTAAGCCAATCAAACGAGAGCCTGGGACACCTAGGCCGCTGTCTAAGCCAATCAAACGAGAGCCTGGGACACCTAGGCCGCTGTCTAAGCCAATCAAACGAGAGCCTGGGTTTGATCAATGGAACTTCCTAAAACCTACCACCTCTTTTTTTATTTTTAGTATTTTTTTTTAATGGGCCATCAAATTCTTGTGTTTGTTCATTATGCTTACAATGGCAATGTTTCAGGGTTTAATTTGTCAGCAATTCAGCTGGCTTCCAAACACGTAAATCTGTAACAGATTTCAAATCGGTGCTGTAACTGTGTGTCCATACGTGTGGGACTGGAGGGGGGGGGCTGTGTGTGTGTGTGTGTGTGTGGAGGGGGGGGGGGGGGTGTTAAGTGTTGGTGCTTATTCACAGGCTTTAGGCGTAATAGAGTAATGGTGTGACTGGTGTGTGTGTGTGTGTGTGTGTGTGTGTGTGTGTGTGTGTGTGTGTGTGTAGAGTGTTGCTTATTCCCAGGCATTTAGCGCAATAAGAATAATGTTAGGACTGGACTGGTGTGTGTGTGTGTGTGTGTGTGTGTGTAATAAGCCCACAGTCACACTGTCACATGTCAAGGCCACTCTGCTTTACTCTTCTTTCCTCCTCTCCTCCTTCTCTTCTCTTCTCTCCTCCTTTCCTCTTTTGCTCCCCTCTTTCCTCTTCTCCTCCCCTTTCCTTCTTTCCTCTATTCCTTTTTCTTGTCCACCCATCTTTCCTCCTCTCCTCTTTTCTCTTTTCCTCTCATCTCTACTTCTTTCCTCCTCTCCTCTTTTCTCCTCTCCTCTATTCTTTTTTCATCTCCTCTCCTCTTTCCTCCTCTCCTCTCCCTTTTTCCTGTCTTCTCTACTCCTTCTCCCCTCTTGTCTTTTCTCTTCTCCTCTCCTCTTTTCTCTCCTCCTTTCCTGTTTTCCCTTTCTCCTGTCTTCTTTCCTGTCTCCCCTACTCCTGTCTTCTCCTATTCTTTCCTGTCTCCCCTACTCCTGTCTTCTCCTATTCTTTCCTGTCTCCCCTACTCCTGTCTTCTCCTATTCTTTCCTGTCTCCCCTACTCCTCTTCACCTCACCTCTTTGCTCTTCTCCTTTCCTCCTTTTCCTGTCTCATCTACTCCTTTTCTCCCCTCTCCTTCCTGCTGCTCACTACCCTCTTTTTCTCCTCTCCCCTCTTTTCCCTTCCTCTTCCCTCTTCTCCTCCACTCTCCCCTTTTCTCCCCTCTTCTCCTCCACTCTCCCCTCTTCTCCTCCTCTCCCCTCTCCTCCCCTCTTCTCTCCCCTCCTCTCCTCTCCCCTCTTTTCCTCTCCTCTCTTTCTCTTCCTCTCCTCTCCCCTCTTTTCTCTCCCCTCCTCTCCTCTTTTCCTCTCCTCTCTTTCTCTTCCTCTCCTCTCCCCTCTTTTCCTCTCCTCTCCTCTCCTCCTCTCCGACTGACTGACTCGGGGGATTAGACATCAGCTGTGAGCACATGTGACTGGAGAATGCTCCTATCTGTGTGTGTGTGTGTGTGTGTGTGTGTGTGTGTGTCTGTGTGTGACTGGAAAATGCTCCTATCTGTGTGTGTGTGTGTGTGTGACTGGAGAATGCTCCTATCTGTGTGTGTGTGTGTGTGTGTGTGTCTGTGTGAGTGCATGTGTGTGTGTGTTTGTGTGTGTGTGTGTGTATGTGTGTGTGTCTGTCTGTGTCTGTGTCTGTGTGAGTGCATGTGTGTGTGTGTGTGATTGCATGTGTGTGTGTGTGTGTAGATTCTTTGAAATCTTCCTTTCACTTTTTTCATAAATTAAAAAAAAATGGATTTGGGTGGACACATACACACACACAATTATACAACAGATACACACACACACACACACACACACACACACAA
>CM059269.1:3288392-3308392 GCA_030347295.1 Setipinna tenuifilis
CCCACACACACTCCCCTGCCTCTACCCAAACACACACCACCATAACCCACACACACACCACCACCTCCACTGTTTCCAAACACACCTCACATTCTCCATCAAACAAAACACACTCCAAACACACCTCACCTTTCACCACAAACACACCTCACCTTCATCCCAAACACACCTCACCCCCTCCTCCAGTTAAAAGGGAGAGACAGAGAGAGAAAGAGCAAGACAGATACAGGGAGACAGAGAGTGGGAGAGAGAGGGAAAGAAGAGGGAGTGGGAGAGAAAGACAGGGAGAGTGAGACAGAGACAGAGAGAAAGGCAAAAGAGAGACAGATAGAGAGAAAGAAAGAGAGAGAGACAGAGGGAGAGGGAGAGAGATTGCTTGTGTTGTCAGTGGTTTGGCCAAAGAGTGCGAAGCACGAGGTTAAGGCAAATTGGCTGATGTGGCTGATCAAAGTTCTGTTCTTTAGAACCTCTGAGTCTCTGCTTACAGTTCTGTTCTTTAGAACCTCTGATTCTCTGCTGTACACCTCACACACAGCTCCAACTTCAAAAGTTAGAAACCATTCTCTCAGCATCATCTCTTCTCTTTCTGTGTGTGTGTGTGTGTGTGTTGATTTTGGTGTTGTCTTGTAGTTTTCTATCACTCACTGTTACTCTTGCTCCCATTAAGGAACACACACAAACTTTTTTTTACTCTTATAAATTCTGTGTTGTACCAGATGAATAAACACACACACACACACACCTCTAGCTTAACACTGCTTCACAATTAGGTTACACTCCTCACTCGCGGCCCTGTCAGTACATGTTCATCCCATCTGATAAAAAACACACTCAGACACCTTCACTATCTTTACACACACACACACACACACACACACACACACACACACACACACACACACACACACACACAAGTTAGCCAGTCCACTTAATCGCAATACTAGTGAGGGAGAGAGAAAGAGAGAAGGAAAGAAAGAGAAGAGGCAGTCCTGACCACTGACCTCACCATCTACGTGCTGCTCTCTCTCTCTCTCTCTCTCTCACACACACACTCTCTCTCTCTCTGTGTCTCTCTCACACACACACACACTCTCTCTCTCTCTGTCTCTCTTTCTCTGTCTCTCACACACACACACACTCTCTCTGTCTCTCTCTCTCTCACACACACACTCTCTCTCTCTCTCATACACACACACTCCCTCTCTGTCTCTCTCTCTCTACTCTCTCTGTCTCTCTCTCTCCCTCTCACACATACTCACTCACTCACTCACTCCTCTCTCTCTCTCTCTCTCTCTCTCTCTCTCTCTCTCTCTCTCTCTCTCACACACACACACACACACACACACACACACACACACACACACACTCTGTCTCTCTCTCTCACACACACACACTCCTCAGGACAGCACATACTGCACAGAAAGTTCTAGAACTCCCCCGGACATGTTAGAAAAAAAAAAAAAAAAGTTGTAAAACACTTGGGAAAATATTCAGATGTTTTGACAACACAGAAGCAAAAAATGGTCCAGTAGGTCTTAAAGACTGAGAGGAGACTGGCTCTGTTGCTCCAGCACTTACACACACTAGCACACTCGTGTTGTGAAAGCAGCACACACACACACACACACACACACACACACACACACACACACACACATTCTTCAGAAATCTGACATAATCTGTTGAAATACATCTCACACTATCACAGAGGAAGAATATACAAGTAACTACTGGGGTGAAAACACACACACACACGCACAAAACTAACTACAGTAATTTTTAAAGAAAACTCCCACATCAAAACAGCTAGATAACATCACAACTCAACGAGTAATGCATTGTTAATACACAACGGGGGAAAATCATCATTGTCGGAGTACTGCACTGCTGCTGGTTATTTCGACTGGTCATGTTAAATCTCGTCAGCAAAAACTGACAGTAGCTGGCTTTCAAAGTATGTAAGTAAGTAGTCTGTGTGTCTATGACGTGCTTTGAATGAGTCTAGCAGCACAAGTTTTCGACCACCACATTAAGACAAGTGCTCTGTGAGCACACCTGCGCACAGAGCATTTCTGCCCTACAAAGCCAAAAGGCAGTAACTACATATTTTGTTGAACTGAGTTTGGACTGGAAATTTGGTCTTTTGTCCTGTGACTAAATCTCTTGCTTCTTGCTATTAAGAAAGTTCATAAAAGCATCACCACTATTATATGTACAACATGTTTGACTCTGCAGTATGACAATGCTAAAGGCATTTTTCTCAGTTTCTATGTTCACATAGTTACTGCACTTTGCCTTTGTAGGGCAGATCTGTCTCACCTACACACAGGCAGACAAGCACACCAGCCAGATGAGTTTGTGCCCCGTACATGCAGCAGTGTCCAAGATGGCCTTTACCTCAGCTCTTCAAACGCACAGCAACAAGAGACATGAAAAGTAACTAACACCAAGCTTCTCACAAAGACCGAATCTTATATTTCACCAGCACATTACACCCCCCCCCCCCCCCCCCCCAAATCCACACCGTACAGCCATCTTCAAATACAGCCTCTGGACTCACACCAACAGCCAGGGAAATTTAAATCAACACACACATTTGATAGTCATATAATATTTTACAGGCCTCGTCGTAAGACATTCAGACCTATATATAAAAAAATAATAATTAAAAAAAAGAAACGAAAAAAAAAAAAAAAACATATTACACAACTGGCTTGTGGGTAAGTAAGCAAGCAAGATGTTTTTTTTCCTGAGGGTGAAATTACACTACCTGATGGACTACCAATCTGGCCATCACATCACTGTAAACTACAACGCTAACGCTAACAACGCTACAGCGCTAGCCTACTGGATGAAGATATTTAATTACGGCACAAGAGAGAGCAGCTCTGATACTACTGCTGAGGGGATGTACTATGACCCAAGAGAGAGAGAGAGAGAGAGAGAGAGAGAGAGAGGGAGAGAGGGAGGGAGGTGAGAGGGGATGAGAGAGGGGATGTACTGTGACCCGAAAGAGGGGATGAGAGAGGGACAGAGAGAAAGGGGGTGAGAGAGGGAGAGACAGGGAGAAAAAGAAAGAGATGGTGAGAGGGAGGGAGAGAAAGAGGGGATGAGAGAGGGAGAGACAGGGAGAAAAAGAAAGAGATGGTGAGAGGGAAAGAGAGGGAGGGAGAGAAAGGGGGGTGAGAGAGGGAGGGAGAGGGAGAAAAAGAAAGAGAGGGTGAGAGAGGGAGGGAGAGAAAGGTGGGGTGGGAGAGGGAGAAAGAGGGGAGAAAGACAGATAGAGAGGAAGGCGGACAAACACACACACACACATCTTTTTAGAATGTTACACACACAGAGACATCTACAACACATGCAGTGTTAAACACACACACACACACACACACACCAGGACACAGAACACTCCTCACACCTAGTTCTACAATTTAGGGTCACAAAGCCTCAGCTACTCACCACACACACACTTCCAAACCCACTGACACTACACCACACACACACACACACACACACTGGAGGAGTTGTGTGGCTGCCGTGTGAGGGAAGGCCACTCTAGGGGAGTGCATGATGGCCGATCTGGCAAGGGGACACACACACACACACGTATGCACTCACACACGTAGACACTCACGCACACACACATGATGGGCGATCTGGCAAGGACACACACACACACACACACACACACACACCCACACCCACACCCACACTGTGTATCGCTCCATCCACTGGGCCCTGTGTGCACTCACACACACACACCTATGCACTCACACACACACACATATATATATATACAATCACACGCAAACACACACACACACATGCCCTCACACACACACACGCATGCACTCACACACACACACATGCGCACACATTCACACGCACACACACGTATGCATTCACACACACACATATGCACTCACACACTCGCAGCCTGGGGACTTTAACAGCCTTGCGCCTGACGAGGCAAAAACCCATAGCTGTGGTTTCACACAGTGGGGCATTCCCTAGTACAGCACACACACACACACACACACATACACACACACACACACAGGTTGGTAAAGAAAGACACTAAATAGACTAAGACCTCACAGAATGGCCAACAGAGAGATCTAGACCAGGGAACGTTTAACAGCACACAACAAAATTAGGGTATTTTTTGTGAATAACCCCACACCCATGTCACACTGTACTGAAAAACTACTGATTCAATTCACATGCTCCCATTAAAGTACAACCTGACTGCAGCGTCGCTGCTACAAGACATAATCTGGTCATCTACATGAGGAGAAATGGGGCAAATGATTCTGGGCAAAATTATTAGGCCGACATGATGCGAGCCCCCGGCACAAACTTCCGCTTGCCGCGTTCCCCTCTCTCTCCCTCTCTCTCCCTCTCTCGCTCTCGTTCTCTTACTCACACAGAGACACAAGTTTAGGTTTTGGTTTAGGTTCCGTTTGTGTGTATGCTAAATTTAGCTTAACATACTCCACCAGCTACTCCAGCGTGGGACAAGAGCAGCGTTGGCCGACGAGGGAGTGGGGAACGGCGTGGAAGCCTCCCGCGGAGAGGAGAACGCCCCCCGCCTTAGGCTCGGCCGACCCCGGCTTGACATCACATGTTCTGAACAATGACCTCTACATCAATTAAAAGAAAGCGCGGGTCACCGCCTCTTAAGAATCACACACGTAATCGTACTCTGGTGGCTACCGAACAGCCCCCCTATACGTGTCCGATAAAGAATTTATCAGAAATAATTAAAACGCGCGATAAAACCCTGGCTGTTTTTTTAATCAGTTATGTTAGTGACAGCCTAAGTCATCCATATAGGCGCTTCTCGTGGCCCATAGTTCATAGCCAACTGTCAAAGTGAAAAGTGTGATAAAAAGTGATACGTTAGTAGCAATGTGTGTGTGTGTGTGTGGTTTGTTGGACGGGGGCTAATTGATGAAAATCGTCTAGGGGAAAGACGGGCCTGCTTCAGACCAGACTAGACCAGCATCACGTCACGAACTCCAGAGCAAAAGTGCAACTCCAAGTTTTTTTTGTTTTTTTTTTTCTTAAGAGAAAAAAACTTCACTACTTCAGTCGACACTAAAATGACCAGAAAACCCTCTCTCAGGCGGCCGGAACGCGGCCACTGTAACACTCGACGGTGCCTGAACTAAGAACCATTTCCAAATCAATAGGAGGGGGGAGAAAAAAACAGCTTACTTCCCTTTCCCCATTTGTCGATGGAACGTGGTGGGGCAGGTTTAATTTTCAGCACAACGTCTTCAACTAAAGTTGCAGCATTACAGTCAGTACTTCACTTAAGCCCTCACGAGTAGCCTAACTCTTCCTAACTCACGAGTGGAGTGGCAAAGCCAGTCGAGAGTATTCTGTCGTAGGCTATAGTGTTGCTCGCTCCACTCCCGGCGCTGTATAGGTTTCTCATTCATTCCTCGTCTATACTGTCTGTCGCAACGGGAGTCGCTGTAGGTACACGTCCGTGCCACAGCGGAGTGTCTCTGACGCAGCCGAGTTGGCCTAGATGGCCGAGGCGAAGGCACAGGAGCGCACATTTCAACATGAGATAATATACAAAGTAAGAGTGATACCGTACCGCCACAGTACAGGCTAGAGCAGATTGCTACATTGTGACTATGATACAGCAGATTGTTACATTGCGACGTGCACAGACTTTGTGTCAAATTGAACTGTTTCAAGCTTTAGAAAGCCAAGTCAGCAGGGTCTGAGCGGGTACCAACACATCTATATACCTTGTGCAAAAAATAAAGAGCAGAGAGAAAAACGATTATATGCATTCTTATTGTTGATCACTTGACTTAAATAAGAAAAAATCCAGCGCAACTGCCACATATGAAATCATATATAATCTATATATAGCCATCCAGAAGGGTTGCTCAACAACCAGACATCTCACCCCAGAAGAAAAGCGTCCGTTTGAATTTTGTGGTAACTACTGGCAGTTCACTGAAGCAAGAGATGCACTTACCTCAGAAGTTTTGCAATTTGGGAAGTCCATACCATTAAAAAATATATATGCCGTATTCGGTGTAGTCATATTTTTAGACCATAATGATTTCAGCAATAATTGTCGAATAAACTGTGCCGTCAGACTGTCATTACAATTATCAAAATAATAAATGTTATCTCAAAGACAGAGAAAAAAAACACACACACACACCTACGAGGTCCAGGTGGTTCGCTGTGATGTGGTTGACAGGCTTGCAGGCAGTGCATTTCCGTGCTCCACAGACAGAGCCGGCAATCCCGCTCAAACTGTACGTTAAAAAAACATGCCAAAATATAAAAAATATCCCGAGCAAATAGCTTAACTACACTCGACAAGGTGTGAAGTAATTTTTAGAATTTTTGCGTATTTTTGGGCGAATCCTCTGAATTACTGTGAATTTTCAAAAGAAAACAAAAAATGCAAGCACTTCTGCAGTCCGAAGTCAGACACTCCTTTCCTCTGGCTAACCATGCTAACAGCTAGCCAGCACCCCATCTCCAACGTCTCCAACACAGAATTTGCCGTCATTCCTCCCTTATTCAGCACCTCTCCCCCTTCTTCCAAACTCCTCAAAACGACTGAGATTTTTTGCTGAATTTTCCGAAACACAAAGAACAAGTCGGAATGGAAAAATATCTGGCATTTCTCTTGACAATCCACACCGAAGCCTCCCTGCGCTTCGGAGACGCTTTCCGCTGCTGCTGCCGCAATCGCCGCTCACTCGAAAATGGCGCCGAAAGCTCCACTCTTCATTCAAATTCGTTGGAGCCTCCCCCCTCCTCTTATTGGCCATACTGGGACTGAGCCCCCGGTCTCGGATTGGCTGACAGAAATGCACTCTCAAACAGGGTAGCAACCCACGTACAGTAGTCCTACGCGGATAACGGAGAAAAAATTAACACTTGCATCACCACAGATAACTTTCATTTTTATTTTTTTTTCCCAAGATAACCTATTTCAGCTGCATTACAGTGGTTATAGAGCTTACTGGGGCTACTCAAATCGAAATCGAGAAGAGCGTTGTGTCTGGTGTTCACAGATAATTTCAGGATGAGTATTGGTAAACGTTTGGCTGATTGAGCAGCCAGCTGGCCATATCAGTGCGGTGCCTCTGAGCAAGCAGGCTACAGTAGTGGTGTCAGGGAGATATTATTGCGATGCCAGTCGTTGTCTGTGTGTATCCTAGTGGCAGGCGACTGTGAACAGTGTGTGTGCGAGTGCACGTGTGTCTATTTGAATGTGTGTGCGCGCTCGAGGGCGCGCGGTGGTGTTCACCAGCGATTTTCAAACTAACCGCTGTATCCCAGCTAAAACACGCGGCTGAACTGTAACAGGGGGACTGGATGAACAGTTTAGTTATGCGCTTTTGCCTAAAGCCTACCCTACATCAAGAATTTGTAAAGGCTGGCTTATACCATGCATGCGTGTAACTTGACATGAAGGAAGGGCTTGTTGGACTGCTCACACTTAAGCCTAGGTTAGGCTACTTTTCAAACGTTGTTAGGCGAACTTGGCTGTTGTAAATGGCAGAAACGTAGCGACACGGAATGGAAGGACTTGATCATCAGCGCGCGGCCAGTTGCAATTTGCAGCTGCTGCCGCCACTGGTGTGCTAGAGACGGTGCAGTGCGCGAGGGGATTGCACGAGTGACTCGCTCACCCCACAAGCAGCGCGCGGAGTGATTGGGAGAGCGCAGAGACGTCGGGTTCCCGATCGCACCCGCCCCAATCCAATTATCCTGACTCAAACGGTTCAGCGCCACAAACACACGACCACGCGCAGTCCTCTGTATCGAAACACCAACCGTCAAGGCTGGAATATATATATAAAAAACTGAAGTAACTGTCATGCGCGTTTGTCATTTATTGTTGATATGAGTGAGGAGGTAGACCTACTGAAAACCAAGCATTACTCTAACAAGCAAGTAGCCTGATATTTATCTATGTAGAAACCATAAATAATATGTCTGCTGTACTCTGTCTCTTTGTATATCTCTGCGTTTCTGTCTGTCTCTGCAACTGTCTGCTATGGCCTCTCTTGTAGAGTATTCTTGGCCTTCTTCACAGAATAATGCATGATGGGGGGAAAAAGAGAACAAACAAAAACACAATAAATACATGGTCATAAACTACTGTCTGCCACCAATCCCTAGCAAACAAACACGCACTCGGTAGAGCAGACACTTGCACAGCAAAATTCTCAGCTAATTTCCTAAGTGTTTAGCAAAAGTGTTTATTTAAGAGCCTAAGTGTAAGATTAAGAGTTGAAATTACACTGCAAGAAAAGTTGATGTAACTGTAAAGGAGTTAAATATGTAAGATAGGAGTGTGAAATTAACACTAGAAAGACTGGGACAAAATAAACACTGTGGCAGCATAGTGAGAAAAATGACTCTCTCAGAGTTGATCTAACACTACAGAATTTGCTGTGTGGTTGGAGCTGAACTTCTGCACGAATGGACAGATGGTAAGTTAAGGTCACCACTCATTACACCAGGACTCTTCCTCTTAATCAGTGGTTCTTAACCTTGTTGGAGGTACTGAACCCCACCAGTGTCATGTGCTCATTCACCGAACCCTTCTTTAGTAAAAAATAAAATATGATTTTTTACTGGTGCACAAAATGAACCGTACATTAACATCACCTTGTTCAAATCAGGCTCCACCGAACCCCTGAGACTGACTCGCCGAACCCCTAGGGTTCGATCGAACCCAGGTTAAGAACCACTGCTCTTCATACAAGTAGCACAGGAATGGCTCAGGTGAACCACACATGCAGTGCATGGAGACCATTTGAGCGCATGGTCATTGACAGCACTACCACAGATAGATAGGCAGACTGCCCACAGAGCAGTCTAGTATAGATAGGCAGGCTACAGTACACTGCATACAAGGCCCTCAGCCTCATTTTATGGCCTTTATTGCTGCCTCTGTACAGTATGTCCATAGAGCATGGACAAACAGTACGTACAGTATGTCAATATTGTATGTCGTGTTTTTATTGCTCGTGTATATTAAGTGTCTTGCACATTGTTGTCCTTGTTACACAGTAAGTCACAACACTTTTGTCTAAGGAATCACTGTGGCTGTATGCTGAATGTATACTATAGAGTCAGCATCTGCTGGAGTGAAAATCCTAGTGTGTGTGTGTAGTAATGTAGCATACTTGGCCAATTCAGGGAGTTTTTCCTCACCCCTGTTGCCCCTACGGACTCAAGCAGGAACTGTCAACAGTGCCTGAACAATTGATGCAACAAATGCTTTTTACCCGTGTTCACACAAGAGCCCGCATCAACAGGGCATTGCGTTGTTGTGACATTGCATTGTTATGACACTACGCCATTCCATTATTGCATTCAATTACTCTAATGCCATTGAACTGCAAGAAATGCTGTCTTGTTTGTGACCTTGCCAAACTGTAAAGCACTTTGAGCTGCATCTTGTATGTATGAACTGTGAATAACCTATACAAGTAAAGGTTATTATTATTATTATTATTATTATTATCATCTTGATTCTGATCCTGATTTGGATTTATTTCACCCGTTCAGTACTGACCCCCTCACAACAGAGTTCTCAGAGTGCATTCTGGGAGGCTGCCTGCCCTTGTGACTGTTTGAGGCCCTTGACAAAGGACAATTCAGAGCCCCACCCTCATAATTGATGATAAATAAAATACAAACAAATATCATAACACGACGACAAGGCCGAGGCCGAGGACAATTGCCGAAGCTTGCCTAGAAGTTAAATTTTGTACCTTCTTTTCTGATAGTGCATTCTGGGAGGCTGCCTGCCTTTGTGACTGTGACTTAAGGGGTTGGATTCGATTCCCCACATCGACAGGTGGGTGGGAGGAGTGAATGACCAGCGCTCTACTCTATCTTCCCCTGTGACTGAGGCACCCAGAGGATGGCACCATCCAACCACCCCAACACACACACACACACACACACACCCACACACACTTTCCTGGAGGGGTACAGGTGCAGTTCCTGTACCAGTTGTACAAAATGTGGACACTGAAAGACCAGCGATCTGCTGCACCCACCCTCATCCATAGGTTAAGTGCCCTTGAGCAGGGCATCTAACCCCACACTACTCCAGGGGTAATGCCCCTGTACCTCACTCACTGTAAGGCATCTAACCCCGCACTGCTCCAGTGGGACTGCCCCTGTACCTCACTCACTGTAAGTGGCTGTGGATAAGAGTGTCAGCTAAATGCAATGCAATGTAATATAATGTAATGTAATGTAATGTCATGTAAAGAGTGGCTAAGTGTTTTTGATGTCCATTGAACATCATCTACTGAGGAGATAAGAGGGTCCAGCTGAGTGACACTGTGACACTGTAATGCCACTGTAGTGCACACCTGTTTGTTTTCATGGCACACAGGCACCTTGTGCAAATTTGTAGAGGGTGGGTAGGGGGGGAAGAAGGACAGGTGAGATAGAGAGATAGGTGGACAGAGACAACATTCACATACACAGGCAGAGGAAACTCACCTACATTGAGCGGATGTGGATGTTGTTGACAGCCAGCCGCCCAGGGGGCCCAGCCAGTGGCGCGGATCCCACGCGGACGCTGCCTTCTGGGGCCTGCAAAAGAGAGGAGGGTAGGGTCTGTTTACTGTGTGTCTGGTGCCTGTGCCAGCAGCATTGTGCACTGTGCTTGTGTACGAACAGAGACAGGGTCCACAACACCATGCTCCAATACAAGATATCTGTGACGTTTCGGGCATGTGCCCTTTATCAGACATCCCATCTCTAGTGAAGAGCGCACTCCCCAAACGTCACAAATAAATATCTTAAAGGGGTCCTTCCGCTAAAAACCACTTTGAGTAGCTCTATTTACAATGTGATGGGTCACAACCAGCAGTATATGCACGCAGCACTCCAAGACATGAAATTCGACCCTCATGGTTTTACTGGTCATTGAAGGGTCGAGCTAACCAGAACGAGCGGACCAGAGCAGGCTAAACCTATCTACGTCACTAGGTCGTAAGCCCCGCCCAGAGCCATGTATGGCATGCCCACATCCCAGAGGAAGAACAGTGGACAGAAGCTAGGTGAGCGAAAGACAGCGAATTTGCCCAATCAGAGGTGCCTTATTGATACGTCATGGATATTCACGAGGGACACCGGAAAAGCCAGTCGTTCAACCACTAGAGCTTACAGAAAACAGCGTCAAGCAAGAGAACTAGGACATCATTTTTCACAGAAATGACGCACAATGCACTCAACCACAGTGGCGACACAGCAATATGAATAAAAATAATGATAGAAGTTGACCTTTAATAAATATCTTCTGTGGGAGCATGGTGTTTTGCAGACTTTGTCTCTGTTTGTTGGCTTTCCTGCTGTGGTCCAGCACCCAGATTAAGGTGGATGTGCATGCTTTCGCCTTTTACAGCCTTGTGCTTGTGTTCCTTTTGGACTTCGCTAACAGTGCCGTCACATTAAGGGTGACGAGGGCTACCATGGTGACGAAAGTTATTCTGGGTGCGTTCGTAAGTTCGTAACACCTGAGATACGCTCCGTGTGTCTCCAGAGGGCTAGCGAAACGAATGCCAGCTCGCACAGCTCGGCGCAGAGCATTACTAAACCTCCCTCCCGACACCACACCTCAAAAGGAGACGCTACTGACTTAGCTAGAAGCCCAGATTTTAGCTTACTTGGCAGCGCGTCTTTCTCCCAACCCAGAGGGACTGTGAGGGCTGAACCTGAGGCCCAGTACTGGGGCAGTGTGGGCCTGGTGGTTAAGGTGGAGGGCTTGTGACCCCAGGATGACAGGTATGAATCCAACAACTGGCAGTAGTGCCACTGAGATGCCCTGAGCATGGCACCATCCACAACCACACACACACACACACACACACACACACTGAGGTACCCTGAGCATGGTACACACACACACACACACACACACACACACTGAGGTACCCTGAGCATGGTACACACACACACACACACACACCCACACACACACACACACTGAGGTACCCTGAGCATGGTACACACACACACACACTGAGGTACCCTGAGCATGGTACACACACACACACACACACACACACACACACACACACTGAGGTACCCTGAGCATGGTACACACACACACACACACACACACACACACACACACACACACACACACACACACACTGAGGTACCCTGAGCATGGTACACACACACACACACACACTGAGCTTCATAGAGCACCCGTACCATAAGTGGGCAAGTGCAATAAATAGGCAAGTGCAATAAAGGCAACAAAAAAAATTACTTAAAAAAAAAAAGTGCATCTTCAGTCAGCACAACAGCAGGTTGGTGGATTCGAACCTTTGAACCTGCGACCCTGCAGTCCGATACCGTAACTGCCAGGCACACACACTCACACACACACACACTCACACAGGCCAAACTAAGTAACGCTTAGGCCTATGTTAGTGCACATTATACTTATATTTTTACATACTTTACTATATTTGATTCCACATTACACAGTTAAGTGGCAAGTTAGTAACAGTATACTTACATACTTAAATACTTTACTATATTTGATTCCACGTTACACAGTTAAGTAACAAGTTAGTAACAAGTTAGTAACAGTATACTATATATGATATAGTAACAACAGAATTAACTCAGGCCAATTGGCCACATGATAAATCCAATGTTTATGGTTCCAAAAAATGACAATAACTAACTTTTGTCCAAAATTGTAGTTACGGCCTTTTTCCTTCATCTGGCCATACAGGGCCAAAGTCAGGAATGATGCAAAGTTTATTCAGTCTCATGCAAAGAGAATCAGTGCATTGATACAGGCCAAACAGGTAACACACACACACACACACACACACACACACTCGGGCCTCACTCACTTGATAATCTGTGTGTGAGACACAAGGGTGGCGTACCTGGGCTGAGGCAGACAAAGCGGATTGAGAAGGTAAAAGTCCTGCCATGTATCCCTTCTGCTTGTGCACTCAACACAGGTGATCTCAACAATTGTCTCGTCCACCTAGGGATCAGCTGCTTCAGTGGATTGGCTGGAACAAAAACATGGCAGCTGGACTTTTACTTTCTGAACCCGGGATGGCCTGCCTCTGTACCTGGGACTGGAATGGGACTACAGTCTGCACACAAGTGAGGCCAATGTGTTTTAAAGGCGGAGTGGATAGCGCACCCGACCATGAACGGGCTTGCCCATGGGGACCCAGGTTCGAATCCAGATCAGAATCAGTGGTCTGACTGGTTGTAGCTCTGTCCAGTATCACACAGAGGCATTTGAAAGAGGCCATTGATCACACACACACACACACACACACACACACACACACTGAGGTACCCTGAGCATGGTGTTATTTACACACACACACATACACACACACTGAGGTACCATGAGCATGGTGTTATCCACACACACACACACACACAGACTGAGGTACCCTAAGCATGGTGTTATCCACACACACACACACACACACACTAAGGTACCCTAAGCATGGTGTTATCCACACACACACACACACACTGTGCTGTTGTCATGGCCCCTTTAAGGGTTACATTTGCATGTGTCTTTGTTGGGCTTTGCAATAGCTTAGGCTTCTAGTTAGTCAGCCTGATATGCAAATCAAATGTGGAGGAGAATGCCTTTTATTGACGTGTTTCTATGAATGTGGCATCACAGTGTAGCCTGTACACAACTCACTGTACAGTATGACACAAAAGTGAGTACAACCCTAACATTTTTGTACTTTTTTTTCATATCTTTCCATGGCAGAAGTCTAAAGATATAACACTTTTACAATGTAAAGTAGGCAGTGTACAGCTTACACCCACTTTACTTTGTAGCAAAGTGTTATATCTTCAGACTTCTCACAATGTGAAATAGTACTTAAGTCTATAATAAAAGGTGCTTGAGTTTTATTACTGATATTTGGACCCAGCAAGACAAATACAAATACCCCCCCCCCCCCCCCCCCTGTCCTTAGCCATAGCATTAGCATCACCAGTTTCTGGATCCAGTGTTGGGGTAAGCACACGCAACGTAAGTGTGTATGTATATGTGTGTGTGTGTATGCGTTAAAAAACAAACACACACACACACACTCACACACACACAGGAGCCAGGCTACAGCCATACCAGGTATCTCACACACACCTAGACTGTGTGTATGTGTATGTGTGTGTGTGTGTGTGTGTGTGTGTGTGTGTGGGGGGGGGGGGGGGGGGGGTGGTGCTCATCCTGTGTGTGTGTATTGTGTGGTGTATGGTGTCTCTCATGTGGCATTCTGTACTTAAAAATATATATTAAACTATATTAAGCTGGTCTTTAGTCCTGCAAAAACATGCACAAACAAAAATGCACACACACACTTTGTCATGTGTCATGTGTGTTTGCTTGTGTACACACACAAGCAAACATGTGCGACATAATTGTGTCAACAACTTGTGTCATGAGTTTTACTTGCTGGTGTGGCTTCCTCAAGGTTATGTGTTCATTTTCACAATAAGAATCAAATGTCATGAAAACCGAGCTTGGGATAATGTCAGCTGGGAATGCCTACTACTTAAGTACTTTTTGTGTTCACCACAATATTAGCTATTCATATGCAGGCCCTCCTAAAGAGGGGTGCAATATTATGTGTCTCTTCCGAGAGAGTCGGGAGAAAGAGAGGCAGAAGGAGAAGAGAGAGAGAGAGAAAGACAAGTCCAGACAAATCCCGCCCAGCCTTTTTGGTCCCGCCCCTACACAGCTCTTCTCAGGTGACGTAACCCTTTTCCAAATATAGCATGTTGCTGATGCACATGCAGCCTGTCCAGTGGCAGAGGCAGCTGTCAGTCAGCTGACGTCATGGGGTTTGGTGTTATTATTGTAAACAGCCTGCCAGCTTTCCACGAGCCGAGGCTAAGCACTCCTTTGTTCACGCGCTGAAGAGATCAACAACAAAAGACCTAAGACACAAGCAGTTTCTGTCCTCTCTCCGCGGCAACAGAAAATAACCAAAATAAATGAACTACACTATGAGCTTGTTTCGTTGGAAGTGAAAACTTGTACGGTTCATTCAGACTTTAGTCATGTCGATTGTTCACTCAGCACCGTCTCATAGAACTCAACCGGCAACTCGCTTCTCCACTTAGACTTGCAACAAACCGTCAAATTTCACACTTTTTACTGGACGGGATAAATATATAGTGGCTTCAGTTAGTGTGTCAGTTTACAGAGGTCACCTGGTGAAGATGTCACATTGTGAAGAACCGTACATTATCCAGCGAAAGCCTTCAATTTAACATACAGGAGAAAAATGTAAACAACACCGTGGCCGTGTGTCTTTCCACCAAAATGAATATAAGATGTTCATTTTGTCTCAGAGGAAACCTTCTTTATCTAGCACTCCACGAGAAATTATTTGAGGGCATCCCTTAATTGCAGAGGTAGACACAAAAAAAATCTGTTTGTTTATGCACGCCTCAAAAAGCTGCACCCCCAAACAGGTCGAACTCAAACTCTGCTGTTAACAATCAAGGTATTTGTGTTGACGCTGCTCAGTCAGATGCGGAAGACCAGCCAAGCCATGTATCTCGCACACACAACCACAACCAGGGCATCCCCGATAAATGTCCTTTAAAGAAATTGGTATTATCACTTACCCAGGTAAAACATCCTCCGTGCTCACGAGTAGACAGGGTCTTTACACGTTTGACTTGGTCCAGAACCAACTCGGACACCTCTCCCCCCGTCACTGTTGTTACAACAGTCGCTGTTGAGGAAGTTCTCTTTTTGTTCCAGTATTTATACGCGCGCAGGAGGCGGAGCGGTGCCACTTCACGAGACGAGAGAAATACAAAACGGCCGAGCGCGCGACCTCGCAAGGACTACCCGGGACAAGAACTTTAAGCAGTCGCTTCCAAGAAAACAAATTAGTCCGAACAACAACAACACTTTATGACCAGAAACACCCGTTGTGTAAGAAAACGAAACGTCCAATCTGGATGCGCGCGTCTTATAGCCGACATATTATGGAAACGCAGCGGTGTCTTAACTCTGACAAGCGCTTACAAGTCATTTTGGAGCAGCCTATGTGGCCATGTCTCCGATAGCAGTTGTGTCCAGTCTATTAGATTTGCCAAGATGTTCAATAACAAACCGCGACAAAGGGGGTAGGAAGTCCTATTAGAGGATATGTGTTTTAAGCTGTGCGGAGGCAGAGTGAGGTCTTGTGGTTACAGTGGAGTTGCATCAGGACGTTGCTATCACAGGTCCGCTCAAATACTCCATCTCTATTGCCACTCACTCTTTTAAACACCAGCCTTATCTAATGCAACACGCCATATTTGCGTTCTCTAGTTTCGTTACATTACCTTTACTGTTTTGCGCAATGTGGTTAAATGGGCTGTTGTTCGCTATGCACGCCAGTTTCCAAGATGAGTTCATCGCAGACTTTGCTTTTGTTAAATGTTGTACATTCGTTTGCGTAAATGCCCAGCCGGCATTACAGATCTTTCGCCCAGGACTGCAATAATTTGGACATGAAGTAGCAGATTCCATTTGGAAACAGACGGAACAAAGAAAACCTCGTGCTGATTCAGGATAATAGAACTGTCACTGTCAAATACCATCACACTTTTTTTTTATAATCAACAGCCAGTTATTCCCCAACAACTAATACAGGTATTTGAATGAAACAGCAACTATTTCCAAACCTTGGCCCTGCCTAGTAGGTAAACTTCTGTGTGTTTAGGGTGATGTGGACAAATAATGGCGCAAAGGCACGGACGTTCCTTAGCTCTCTCGAGCAGTTGGTGTTGGTCATTTCATGTAACGAAAAAGCACTGGGCTCTAATCGCGTTTTCAGCGGGGTTTTTTTTTTTTTTTTTCAGAAGCACCCGTCAGCTTGAGAGAAAGAGCCACCCTCTGTTCACGCAGAACGGATTTGGACATGGCCGTGCGCTTTAGCTAATGGAATAAAGTGATGGTTAAAATAAATGAATTACCGTCAGCCAGCGGTGCAGCTGTGCCGCTAAACTTAGATCCCATTTAAATGCTGAGAACATCAACTTTTAAGCAATAAAATAGCCTGCACATACACTCACACAAACACACAGGCACAGAGAGAGAGAGAGAGAGAGAGAGAGAGAGAGAGAGAGAGAGAGAAAGAGAGAGAGAGAGAGAGAGAGAGAGAAAATCTCTCTTTAAATAAAGTCATTAACAGGCCACTGTAAATTCTTCAGTTGTTCAGTAAAAAAAAGAAAAGCCCTACGAAAAATAGCGTTAGTTAGATTACAGTTTCCTATTGGTCTACCACCACAATACAACTTATTTCAAAACCAGTGTTGACACCACCATACATTAAGTGTATAGGCCTTCTTAAGGCTCCCAGCCTCCAGCAGTGAAAATGTCACTGCCAAACACGCTTCCCGGTTCACATGGTGCATGACGTCACCTAACTTAGACCAAGAGTGGACTGGCTAAAATTGACCCTACTGTGTAGTCTCCAAAAGGTCAACCTTAAACTCTGCTGCCGAGAGTGTGAATTACTCCTCCGTAATTGGAGGGTACCACCTTTTTACAGGGGGTACTACCTTTTACATTTTAAATTTCATTAATATGTCGATATAGCCAAACCATGCTATCCTTGTCTCTTTGGGGGTGTGGGGTCTTGATTAGGGGGTACCGAGCCCCCAAATGCCTTCTGTCATTTGAACCATGCTGGTGCCCAACACTCAAATATGACCATCTTGCCCTCTGGCTGTCCTGGGGTCGCCTAAACAAGAACAACAAAGAGCAACTAAGTAAGTCAGCACTACTAAAATGTGGAAAAGTGTTGTTTATCTACACTACAAAGACTATGTTGAAGAAATGTGCGCTGTTAGGAAGTTTGATTTAAAAATGTTCAGCTATTTCTGGCGAGGAAAACACACGCGCGGGCTGCGCGGGCTGTTGACACAGCTGAGGAGACGCCGTCATGTTTTTCCACAGATTAGGCCTACCTGCGCGCGCCTTTCACCCAAACACTGACGAGAGGAAGAGCGAGTGCAAACGTCACCCTTTCCCAAAGTGGATGGAAATGGGCGGGTGTGTGAATATCTGGGTGTAGAGTGCTTTAACTTTGCGTTATTCCTGCTTACACGGTTTACACGTTTGTTTTGTTTTGTTTTGTTTTTTTTTTTACATCAGAGCAAGCTTTGAGCTGGTAAAGGCAACTACATTTCTACAATCCGCAAAAGAAAAAAACATTCCAAAGGCGAAACAAAAAAAACGTCTTTAGATGTTCACTAAAATATATTCAACACAGAATTTAAAGTAGGACAACAAGGATGGCTCGCAGCTGATGGCGTGTTATGGGCAGTTTGTAAGGAGCACCGTGAAAAAGTAAGACTTTAAACAGAAAGCCAAAGAAGAGAGGTTGGGCATCGTCCGAGTACCGTGGACATGTAAGACAAGGTAAGACTCAATTTTCAGTATGGCAGACGAGGGAAGAAGAGTTCTTATTTTCTATCTGTTTTGGCCATTTCAATATTGTATTATGCGTGAAGACAACTTAGTTATTAAAGTGATATAACCAGACAAACCAATGCCTTGTTATTTGGCTGATAAAGGTGTGTTTGGAAATGAATGTATATTTAAATACCTAGTTTTAAATCAAACAAGCGATAAGGAATACAAAAATATTCAGTGGGTTTTTAAAAGTAAAGTAACCGCGCAGGCTGCTATTGAAAATAAACGGAGAAAGTATGAGGTTATAGTTCTGCTTGCCAGGCAAGCCTAAAAATAATATATATATTTTTCAACAATACCTGCTGGTTTAGGACGAGTGAACGCAACAGAGCGGTTTTTTTTTTCAGATGAACTAAACAAGTGCATTACGCCATGTAAAACTGCCCAGTGATATGAAATGATGATTTTCAAAAGCTTTGAATCTGACGGTAATTCTGGATTTAGTTCGAACGAACCGTTTAAGATGCAAGTAGACAAAATCATATCAGAGTAAGAAAGAACGTTTAAATACTTTGACGTTGTCACTGACAAATATTTGTTGAATCTTTTAAAAACAGCTAGCCAATGTAATGCACAAAATGTACATGTAAGGGAAAGTGTTTTTACAAAATGCGTCGAGATCCCCTTTTACACTTTAACCACACTCTGAGTCGTTTCCCTGTACGAAATGAAAAAAACTACATGGGGCTTGAAAATCTATCAGTAGGCTACTCATCATGTGTGAGTATTCGGTATTATTGGACCACGCCGCACACATTAATCAATGACTTGTAAAAGTATCATGGCATTTGTTATGAAAACCATTAATGTAAACATTTAGGTAAAGTATTTACGGAAACAGCCTAGCATGAGTAAGTTCCTCGGTGGGATATGTTGTTGATTTAAATATTGGTTTATATCATACTGGGCCCATTTACACATGAACAACCATTCGCATACACGGACATATGGTTTCTGAAACCATTTGGTGATCATTGTGATTAGGTTAAATTCGTTTAATAGAAACCACAACGAATTTTCCAGCAAGCCGTATCCTTTGCAACACCGGCAAGCATCGAACAAGCACACGTCTTTTTTCTGAGAGACCAAAAAGAAACAAGAGGTGCAGACTCGTGGCAGTCTCGTGCAGCCACCGAGTCCTGTTCCCCGACTTGAGCGCAGAGTGGGTGGACGCGTACGCGCACAACGGCAGGGAAGGGGTTAACCTGCCAGCGTTGCGCTCGGACTGCAAACCGTAGGTACCGGGAGCACAGCGAGGGGGAGGGAGCGGTGGCTGGCGGGACAGCTGATGCTCACTAGTGTTTGCATATTAGTGTGCTGATGCAGGTCGAGGAAGGTAAATGTGTATATGTAGTTGGGCGACTATGCAAATGCGTTCTGCTGCTCACACACATTTCACTCGCGGCTCTCTGTCTGTCTGTCTGTCTCTCTCTCTCTCTGTCTGTCTGTCTCTGTCTCTGTCTCTCTCTCTCTCTCT
>CM059269.1:3315892-3358392 GCA_030347295.1 Setipinna tenuifilis
TGTAATATGTTACTGAGAAACTTGACTTCTAACTGGAAATGGTTCTGTGTTTTGATACTAGATGATGTCACCAGAACAGCTACAGATGAGCCTACATTTGTCAGACTCAGAAACCCTGCAACAGGTAATCTGAGTTCCGTTTTTTGACCACCCAGCAGTGAATTCATTAACGTTTTTAACAGTCAGTTTGCTGTATCTGGTAAACAAGGTGACCGCATTTTTCTTCACTTAGCCTAGTTTGAACACTTTGCTTACCTTTGTGTTTGCAAGTAGGCTTCTGTACCAAACGGATAAACATCTTTCAAAGCAGATGACTGTAATGTCATGTAGATGACCCTGTTGTCATTGCTCTTCTCCACCCGCACATGATGGTATTGCTGCTGCGAAACATTAGCTTAAATTGGTAATTTAATTAATAATAGCCTAATATTAATGATGATGACGATAATAACAACAGGTTATTTCAATTACATGACTCGCATGAAATACAGCAGTGTTATTCCAAATGATTACTTTTGTCATCTCAGCTGTACAGGTGTGTAATAACGAAACATTGCCTTGTCAGGGAGCGCATCCTTGTACCTGTTTGGCAGCGGAGACGCAGAGCTGTATGAGGTGAGGGCTTTTACGGAGGACTACCACTCCTGGTTCATCGGCCAGTCAGTGCAGAGAGGTAGGTAATGCAGGAGAGGAGGAGAGTGGGAATTGCCCCCCATATCATGGGAAAGGAGGGGTACTACCTTTGACATTTTACATTACTTACCCCAACCCCAACCCTGCTACTGTTGTCCCTTTTGGGTGGGAACTGGGTGTTAAGGGGGGGGGGGGGTGTTACCGGCGTACGGTACCCCCTCCTCCCCAACCCTGCTGTTGTTGTTTCTTTTGGGGGGTACCGTACAACCCAAGCAGGCCTTGTGATGCCAGAGTCACATGATCTGTGTGGCGCAGTATTGGCTAGGGTCACATGACCTCAGCGTCGTACCTGACTCGTGTGTGTGTGTGTGTGTGTGTGTGTGTGTGTGTGTGTGTGTGTGTGTGTCAGACCAAGGTCATGTCCCATGAGCCACACTTTTGAAACTGTCAGCTTCCTGAGTAGCTCTCTTTGTGTGTGTGTGTGTATAAGGGAGAGAGAGCAAGAGACAGATATTTAAGAGTGGTTTTATAAAAATGTGTTTGTGTGTGCATCTGTGTATCTCTCTCTCTCTAATCTGAGAGAATGATAGAGGGACTACTCCGGGGCTGGAGGGCTGGCCTGCCTGCTTGCTCACCAGCGTGTGTGTGTGTGTGTGTGTGTGTGTGTGAGGGACTACTCAGGGGCTGGAGGGCTGGCCTGCCTGCTTATTCACCAGCGTGTGTGTGTGTGTGTGTGTGTGTGTGTGTGTGAGGGACTACTCAGGGGCTGGAGGGCTGGCCTGCCTGCTTGCTCACCAGCCTTTGTTAACAGAGTCCTTGATGGTACCTTTCTTTGTGCGTGTGCGTGTGTGTGTGCGTGTGTGTGTGCGTGTGCGCGTGTGTGTGTGTGCGCGTGTGTGTGTGTGTGTGTGTGTGTGTGTGTGTGTGTGTGTGTGTGTTTCAGATGGCAAGCTGCTGTATATGACCCCAATGGACCCTCTCTACCTGTTGTTGCCCTACCTGCAGAGGGCCGGGGCCGAGGTAGGAATTGGATAGGGTTAGACACACACACACACACACACACACACACACACACACACACAGACACACACCGGGGCCGAGGTAGGAATGGGGCTCCTTAGGTGCCAGGGCATGGGGTAGGGTTAGACACACACACACATACACACACATTTAAAACTTGCACACACACACTCTCTCTCACACACACACACGCGCACACACACACACACACATTTAAAACTTGCGTGCGCACACACACACACACATTTAAAACTTGCACACACACACTCACACACCAGGGCCACTGCATGGGCCAACTCTGTGGATATTTTTATAAACGGCACGCACACCAAACTGAACACATCATTGTTTATAAAAAAAACTGTAGTTTACATGTATCCACAGAACCCAGAGGGCCTTTAAAAAATCTGAGGTAACTAAAAGTCTGTCTGTGTGTAAACGAAAACCCCAAACAGATAAAATAATATCGGTTCATAAAAACATCCGCATATTTGTAACCAGACCCTAACATAACTATGGTGACATACAGTAACTGTGTGCTCACAGCTTACCCGTCGCCACGGTTACAACCTTGTGATGTCACAAGTTGTTGTTATGTCATGGCCGCCTCCTGTGATCTGCTGTAATGTGACCCGCTGGGCTTGCTTCTACTAGCCCACAGAACCTGAGCCACGGGGTGGTGTCAGTGCCCCAGGCAACGCTGCTTTCACTCGGACCCTCCCTGCCACAGTAAGGTGTCCATGCAGACACCTGTGTGTACCTGTGCTGCCAGAGTAAGGTGTTCATACAGACACCTGTGTACCTGTGCCGGGAGGGGATGCTCAGGTGTTCGGGGTTTTTCACAGTATTTCAGATGGACTGTGCTGTGTCCACCATCTGTATGTCCTGGTCCTCATGTGCATGATTTAATGGTATACCCCCAGATAACTCATGTCAAGGCACCGTGTGACTACATCACTCTGCCCACGAGAATGACCGCTGAAGATTACCCCTTACGTAGAGGGCAGTATTGAGCAGTATAGTGTGGGTTTGTGATGAAGTAGAGGGCAGTATTGAGCAGTATGGTGTGGGTTTGTGATAGAGTGCAGTATGGTGCAGTATAGTGTGGGTTTGTGATAGAGTAGAGAGCAGTATGGTGCAGTATTGAGCAGTTTGTGATAGAGGGCAGTATTGATCATTATGGTGTGGGTTTGTGATCGAGTAGAGTGCAGTATTGAGCAGTATAGTGTGGGTTTGTGATAGAGTGCAGTATTAAGCAGTAATCTGTAGTATTGTCTGGGGTTTTTTGTTGTATTAAGAAGTATGGTGTGGGTTTGTGATGGAGTAGAGGGCAGTATTGAGCAGTATGGTGCAGTATTGGGCAGTTTGTGATAGAGGGCAGTACTGAGCAGTAATCTGTGGCTTGCAGGGGAAGTTCCAGCCGGTGGAGCAGGTGGTGAAGGATGAGGAGTTCCCAGGATGCACCAGGCTCCTGAGCTGCACGCGCTCACTGGCGTCCCTCGGCCACGTGGCCGAGGAGAAAGGTAGGGGCTGCTGGGATGCCATAACAGGAAGTGATGTAATAATGTTTACGTTAATAAGCGATGGGCATCTCTAAGAGACACACAGCCATTTGAAGGTGCTCTCAGCAATGCTGGTATGATCTTATGTTGGTTTATGTTTGTGTTTGTTTGAATTTATTATCAGACATGTTTGTGCAACACAACTTATTTTATATTTGAAATAATGACTCAATAAAACATACAAGAGATCATCCGTACCTCCGTAGCTCCTCAAAGTAATCTTTCCATTTATTTCTGTTTTTCTCTCCTTTTTTTCCACCTTCTCTCTCTTTTTTTCCACCTTCTCTCTCTCTCTTTCTCCCCGTGTCTTTCACAGAGGCGGGCAGTGTGAAGTTCCACAGGTTCAGTCAGGAAAAGACAATGGAGTGGCTCAGGAAGAAGGTCAGCATGTACACAACCTCAGCACACTACTGATTAGCACAACGTCACTACACTACTGATTAACACAACCTCAGTACTCTATCGATTAGCACAACCTCAGTACTCTATCGATTAGCACAACCTCAGTACTCTATCGATTAGCACAACCTCAGTACTCTATCGATTAGCACAACCTCAGTACTCTATCGATTAGCACAACCTCAGTACTCTATCGATTAGCACAAACTCAGTACAATACCGATTAGCACAACGTCAGTACAGTAAACTACTGTCTAACACAACCTCATTACATGACTGTTTAACACAACCTCATTACGTTACTGACCAACACAACCTCACTAAGCTACTGTTTAACACAACCTCATTACACTATTGATTAACACAACCTCAGTAAACTACTGTTTAACACAAGCTTAGTACAGTACACTACTGAATAACACAACCTTAGTACACTACTTTTTTAACACAACCTCGGTACAGTAACACTACAGTCCAACACAACCTCAGTACAGTAACACCACTGTCTAACACAACCTCAGTACAGCACACTACAGTCCAACACAACTTGACTCCACTGCTGTTTGTGCTCCCTCCTCCAGGTTGAGAGGACGGTGGGTGCCCTGAGGAAGAGTAACGTTTGTGTGGGGGGAGGTGTGAAGTCATCAACCTTCATCAGAGTCAAGCAGGAAGAGCAGGCCTCAGACGGTGAGTGTGTGTGTGTGTGTGTGTGTGTGTGTGTGGTGGGGGGGGGTGGGGTGATGGTTGGGGTTGGGGCAGGGTGTTTGTTTGTACACTCATGAGCCATTCACAAAGCAGCACTTTTTTTGCCTCCGAAAAGCGCGAAGCATCGCTAGTATTTCAAAACCTCAGCATTTTAAAAGCGCTTGCTGGGGAGCTCAAGGTGTGTTTGCGGTTGCTAAGGTAAATGCAATCCTCCATTTTTTATTTACCGTTGATACGTGGAACTCCGCAGTCAGCAGGTCACCGTAGCTACGAGGTGACCAATTGTTTGAAAAGTAAAAAAAAAAAAAAAACATGATCCAGATTTTACCTGGCGTTTTTTAGAGTTGGAGTTAAATTAAAGAATTAAGCTACTGTCTAACACAAGAATTAAACCATTGCAAATAGTCCAGAACGCAGCAGTGTGACTGGTTTTCAATCAACCCAAAAGGACACATGTCACCCCACTCTTCAGTGACCTGCACTGGCTGCCAGAATTAAACACAAGGCTCGGACGCTATCCTACAAAGTCATTTCAGGATCCTGTCGTCCAAAAATTAGTTATCAACAAAGTAGAGACAAAGCCAAGCCAAGTAGTGGTAAATGACAAAACCTTCGAGGTTTATTGTAACGGATCCGGGAGCTTAATACAGCGTGCACCTAAGGCTGTGACCATACAAACTCAATCATATGGGGCACACCGCCCTCCTTATATACAGGTGTGACGCCTTTGTTTCGTGTGGCGGGAGATCCGGGAGATCTGGTTGGGGGTTGGGATACGCGGTGTCAATGGAAGCACGCCCCAACATACATGCATCTTTGATTTTTTTACTACAATCCGCCCCCACCTATCTCAATGTCTTACTCAAGACTTGCGTCCCGTCCAGGGCGCTACGATCCGCTCATACAAACCGTCTAGTTGCACTCTCACTAAGCGAGGCCACTCTAAACTCTTCTCTGTGGTTATTCCCAAATGGTGGAACGACCTACCAGTTGCTACAAGAACAGCATCAACACAACATCACTTTCTACCTTTAAAAAGCTTGTAAAAACCCTTCTCTTCCGAGACTGCTTTCCTTCCTAACAATCACTAAACCAACTCTCTCTTACTCTGTCCCCATGTGGGGAGTATGTGTGTCTGTAGTGTTCCTGCTCCGGGAAACTTTTTCAGACACATGCACCTGTATGTATAAAGGTTGTCTGCTTACTCTGTGTTCCTCTATACCTCTCTTAGCTCATTGTGTCCTCCTTTTGTAAGTCACTCTGGATAAAAGCGTCTGCCAAATGCAATGTAATGTAATGTCATGTAAAGTTGAGGTGGTCTTGCGTTCCAGAAGACTACCTGCGGTATGCTCATGGCCTGGTGTCTGAGTACATCAGTGAGGACCTCAGCAAAGACCTGCTCAAGCACTTACAGTAAGCACACACATACACATGCCTACACACACACACGCACACATACATACACACGCACGCACGCATAAACACACACATGCACATGCCTACACACTCACACACGCGCACACACACACACGCGCACACACACACATGCGCACACACACACACATGCGCACACACACACACATGCGCACACACACACACATGCACACACACACATGCACACACACACATGCACACACACACATGCGCACACACACGCGTGCACACACACACGCACACACACATGCACACACACACACACACACGCACGCATACTCACACGCACACACGCACACACACAGGCACACACACACACACAGACACACACACACACAACATAGTAGGACTCTAGCTGTTCTGTAAGCGCGATGACGATGACTGATTACAGTTCCATTTCCTGTAAGAATTGTGTTGTTATCTAATAATGGTGATAAAGGTTGCCGCCGTTTCCATAGAATGATGATGGTGGTGGTGATGATGGTGATGATGATGATGGTGATGACGATGATGATGGTGACGATGATGATGGTGGTTGTGTCGTCTCAAAGATTATTTTGCTGTGAAGACACACACCATCACACTCACTTTATTTTAGGTTCATGAATCAGGGTTGCCGCGGGGTTGTAAAAGGTAGTGAAAGGTAGTAAACGAAATTAGACCAAATTAAGGCTTGTAAAAAGTATTAAAAAGTAATAAACGTCATCTGACCAGGTAGTAATTTGTTGACCTCCATAACGTGTCTAAAATACATTTTTATTTGTGTAATGCAAGCCTATCTCCTTGAATTAATAAACTAGCGTGAATTTGTTGTTATGTTGCGAGTAGGACCTGAATGACGTCACTTGTACCTTGCGTGCGTTGAATCAATCAGGGTCGTGTTTCTCATAAGCGTAGTTGTTAGCCAGTTAGCAACATGAGTGGTTATCAATGGGAAATTGCATTGTAAACAACAAACTAGCTAACGTAGTTAGCAGCCTTGGTTTCGAGAAACGCACCCCAGGCGACTGGCTGTCTTGCTGCCAAATCTTCGCTAGTTTATGGCGTTAGTTCAGATATGGGCAAATGTAAGTTTTCAGACCTCTGGCTGGAGGAAGCTAATTTAAAGACTGCAGGGTGCTTGCGCAGGGTGCTTGAAAGTCTTAATAAGTATGGCATTTCGAAACACTGCTTTCCAGACCTTGAAAAGTCTCGAATTTTGTGTGAAAAAGTATGGAAAAATGCATGATAGAATTTAAATTAACTAAATTAACAACCGCCAAATGCAGCTAAAATTTAATTTTGGCTAGTAGAAACTAAACCACTTTAGCTAGCCAAACTAAACTTTGGCTAGTGGCGACGGACTAAGGTAAATTAATTCTGATCCAAAAGAAGTGAGCTGCCCGTTTGGTTCTTAACATAAAGACGGTGAGATTTCCTACATTAACCATGAACCATGAACCATGACTATCGTGATGACAAAGCCTAAACAAAGCTAAAGTAGTTCTGTTAAAAAAAAGTCTCTGACCAAGCGTCTTTGAAGCTTGCGAGATTCCTTGTGAATTCCAAGGTTCCAGAAAGACGCGTGCATCGTTTTATTATGGGGATAGGTCTCAACAGGTAGCTTTAACCCGTTTTAGGGCGTTGTGCACCAATTTAAAATTAGTTCATTACTATCATGGGTTATGTTAAACTTGAAAACATCCTGAGACAGTTTCTCATGTTTTACCAAACGTGGATCGCGGAGGTAACCTACTGCAGGGTGGTCGCGAGGAGACGGTACTGTTTGCGTCACGAAAAACGCATGTGAACAGTTAACAAATGTGTCATCTGTAGCTCTGTTGACAGATAGCCTTTTAATGGAAACCTAATACATTATTTTACTCCCCACCTTCGAGGATCAAGTCCATTAGATTAGATTGTTTGAACAGCAATCACCATCTCTCTCACTTGCATTGCGAGGTTTTTAAAACCAGCGCATCTCTCTCTCTCTCTCTCTCTCGGACGTGTGTCTGGGTAACCTACACAGTACTGGCAACTGATTCAAAGCAATTTTATGCATAGACTAAAAACTCTGTTCAGTTGTAAGCTAAGCAGTCAATCTTTCTCTCTCACTTGCTCCGTCTCTCTCGCGTTCTCTCGCTGCGTGAAGATTTTATATTACACTCTCTCTGGAATGCTCTTCTTGGTCAGACGTGAATATCGTTGTCACCACTAACACCTACCTTATGAATAGACTACGTTACTGGTGGGGGAACTTACTCAATTGTGTGTAAACCGTCAATCTTTATCTAACTGTCTTGCGTTCTTACTTGTAGTGCGTATAGAGGTTTATTTCAGCGAGATAAAAAAAAAATGGGTAGTTGAACCTCTGTTTGGCTAACAAGAAAAAAAATCTACTAGCCAAAGTTAATTTAGAGCCCTGATTACTATCACTGTTACTATCAGTGAAATCATTTCAAATATGATGTGCTGGTTTAGTACTATGATTTTTTATAATTCATTTGTTTTGGTGTTTGCATCCATCCATCTATGTTTTGTACGGATAGTCTTTGTGACACTTGTTTGATGAGAAATTCATGTACTTGTGATTTTCATGTTTTGAAACATCCTCAGTAAAAACAATTAACTGTGAATAATGCATTTGTTCATTGAATATTAGCCTATAAAATTTAACATTTCTAATAAACACCCTTAACCAGTGAAGAAGGCAGTAAGCACGCAAGTATACAAGTACATAAAGTCAAGGTCTTGGAAAAAAAAAAAACCTGGAATTTTAATTTGGAAAAAGAGCAACCACCCTGAGACTGGCTTAGACCTGTAGTTGGCAACAGCCGAGAGGCTTATTGCAACGTATGTAAGAAAGAGAAAGTTCCAGCCTGTTATGCAATTGTTATGCAATTATTACTTTGACTTATTGAGTAAAACCTATGGACTAATTCCTGGTCTGACATCTTGATTAATTCAATTATAGCAGAGATCACTCTTACAGGGCAGTCATGGGTAAGCGGTTAGGTTCGACTCCTGACCCGCCAGGTTGGTGGGGAGAGTAATTAACCAGTGCTCTCCCCATCCTCCTCCATGACTGAGGTACCCTGAGCATGGTACCGTCCCGCCGCACTGCTCCCCAGGGGCGCTGTTGGGAGCTGCCCCCTTGCTACACTCTCTACTTGAAGAGTTATGTCCAGTGTTGAAATATTTTAGTAATTAAGTAAATATTTCTTTACTTTACCCGTCACTTTACTTTGCTGCTACAGTTTGACGCCGTGTTGGTAGTAGAAAATATTGTGGAGGTAGTGAAAAAGGTAGTAAAAAGGTAGTAAATTCAACTTAAGAATCTCTGTATAAACCCTGATGAATAGTCTCTTACTGTGTGTGTGTATGTGCATGTGTGCGTGCGTGCGCGTGTTTGTGTGCGCGCGTGTGTGTGTGTGTGTGTGTGCGTGCGTGTGTGTGCGTGTGTGCGTGCGTGTGTGTGTGTGTGTGCAGACTCCCTGAGCTGAGCAGTCCGAAGCAGGAGCCCCCCGCTAAGGTAAGGAGCTAACTTAATGAATGAATTGATCATCCCCAGCATTGCCATTCTCCCTCTCTCTCTCTCTCCCTCTCCCTCTCTCTCTCCCTCTCCCTCCCTCTCTCTCTCTCTCTCTCTCTCTCCCTCTCCCTCTCTCTCTCCCTCTCTCTCTCCCTCTCCCTCCCTCTCTCTCTCCCTCTCCCTCTCTCTCTCCCTCTCTCTCTCCCTCTCCCTCTCCCTCTCCCTCCCTCTCTCTCTCCCTCTCCCTCTCTCTCTCCCTCTCTGTCACTGTCTCTCTCTCTCCCTCTCTGTCACTGTCTCTCTCTCTCTATCTCTGTCTGTCTCTCTCTCTCTCTATCTCCCTCTCTCCCTCTCTCTCTCCCTCTCTGTTACTGTCTCTCTCTCTCTCTATCTCCCTCTCTCTCTCTGTCACTGTCTCTCTCCCTCTCTCTCTCTCTCTCCCTCTCCCTCTCTGTCTCCCTCTCTGTCACTGTCTGTCTCTCTCTATCTCTGTCTGTCTCTCTCTCTCTCTCCCTCTCTCTCTATCTCTCTCTCTCTCTCTCTCTCCTCCTCCTCTCTCCCTCCCTCTGTCCCTCTCTTCTCCTCCGTCAGTCGTATCCTCTCCTCTTCTCTCCTCCTCTCTCCCTCTCTTTCTTATTCTCTGTCACTCGTCTTTTCTCCTCTCTGTCTGTCAATCTCTTCCTCTCCTCTTCCCTCTTTCTCTCCCTCCCTCTCTTTTTTATGCTCTGTCTGTCAATCTCTTCCTCTCCTCTTTCCTCTTTCTCTCCCTCCCTCTCTTTTTTTTATCCTCTGTCAATCTCTTCCTCTCCTCTTCCCTCTTTTTCTTCACTCCCTCTCTGTCTATCTCCCTCACTTGTCTTCATCTTAGTCGCTTTGTCATTTGCTAATGTCACCCAAACCCCTCCCCTCCCCTCTGCCTTCTCTGCCTGAAGCATCAAACACCTGTGGGGGGGGGGTGCTGCTGTCGCCGTGACGCTGTTGCTGTCGCCGATGGCATTTTCGTTGTCATGACGACGGCTGCGCTGGATGGGTGGCGATTTTATTTATGTATTCGTTCGTTTGTTTGTGTGTTTGTTTGTTTGTTTGTTTGTTTGTTTGGTGCTGGGCAGAAGCGGAAGCTGTCGGATCACCCGGTGGAGGCCAAGGACGACTACACCAAGTTCAACAGCTCCGACTTCACGCGCAAAGTGAGTGTCGCGAACGCCAAGCACAGGCTGTAACGTACGGTACGGTAGTGACGCTGGACGAGCCCTGCGTGACGGCACGCTTGGACTGTCTCTCAGACCGGATGGAAGCCTAAAGGCCACCGCACACCGGTTCCGACAAAGTGTGTGTGTGTGTGTGTGTGTGTGTGTGTGTGTGTGTGTGTGTGTGTGTTTGGGACGGCACGCTTGGACTGTCTCTCAGACCGGATGGAAGCCTAAAGGCCACCGCACACCGGTTCAGACAAAGTGTGTGTGTGTGTGTGTGTGTGTGTGTTTGGGACGGCACGCTTGGACTGTCTCTCAGACCGGATGGAAGCCTAAAGGCCACCGCACACTGGTTCCGACAAAGTGTGTGTGTGTGTGTGTGTGTGTGTGTGTGTGTTTGGGACGGCATGCTTGGACTGTCTCTCAGACCGGATGGAAGCCTAAAGGCCACTGCACACCGGTTCCGACAAAGTGCACAGCACTGCTCTTCCAACATTCCATTCCATTGGTTTCAATACAACCCCGCAATCCTTGGAAGACGACGTGATTTCAAAAAGACTACTATGACGTCTGCGGCTAACCAAAATTGTCGAATTCGAAAGTGCTCCGCAATGCTGTCAATGGTGTGCGGAGGCCTTAAATTTAAAGGGTCCGGACGCTGCCGTCTTTGCCAGTTCATTGTGTGCATGTCGGTGGTAATTTAGCATGGGGAGGAAGTGCAGAGCAGGAGAGCGGTGGCGTCACAGGACGTAGGCACAGGGCTTCAGTCGTTCATCTCTTTGTCTTTTTAATGCTGAGGTGAGGGGTGCTGCAGAGGTACGGTGTGGCTACCTGGCCAGGTGCTCTAACTCAGAGCAGGTGGGACACTGTCACAGTCAGCCACTCATAATGGCAGAGCATGTTTGGCTAGGATACAGGAGTCACTCCGCAGACTTTAGTACCACCTACTCTAAATCAACTTGCTAGGGTTAGTTACTAATCCACCTACTTGGAATACTGTGTGTGTGTGTTTGTGTGTGTGTGTGTGTGTGTGTGTGTGTGTGTGTGTGTTTGTTTGTGCCTGTGTGTGCAAGTACACGTGTGTCTGCATTTGTGGTGACCAGTAGGAGGAACATTTTGTTTTTTGTGTGTGAAGGCGACGGCACTCACAGCAGCATATCCATGAAGCCAGTGTTCTGTCAGACTGCCTAGCAAAAGAAGTCAAAGCAGCTCTCTGTGCCAAATCATTTCTTCAGCCGTCCGCACTTGCCTTTGCTAACATTCCGTCATGCTTAGCTCATAGCTTTTCTTTCCTCATTCCTAGTGGGTGTGTGGGGATGGGAATTTTCGGGAATTTAACTGTGGCTGTTTTGAGGTAACTAGCTGATTGGGGGGAGAAACAGATCGTTTGGGGATAATTGTGGGCGTTTGAAGGCAACTCTAGGGGTTTGGGGGGTAACTGGTTGTTTTGGCAGTAACTGACATTTGGTGTAACTGGGTGTTTGTGGGGGGGGGGTAACCCTGGGTGTTTGGGGGGTTACTCTGGCCGTTTGAGGTTTGGTGTAACTAGGGTGTTTGAGGGTAACTCTAGAGGTTTGGGGTAACTAGCTGTTTTCGGGACGGTGGTAAGAGCGATGTGTGTTGTGTGTCCCCGCAGCCCCCCAAGAAGATGACGGCGGCACAGAAGAGTCTGGCCAAGGTGGACAAGACGGGCATGAGGAGCCTCTCGGCCTTCTTCAGCCCCAAGGTCAAGCAGGAGAAAAACTAGACCCGTGTGTGTGTGAGCAAGACGTTGTGTGTGTGTGTGTGTGTGTGTGTGTGTGTGTGTGTGTGTGTGTGCGCGCGCGCGATCAAGACGTTATGTGTGTGTGCGAGCAAGACGTTATGTATGTGTGTGTGTGTGTGTGTGTTATGCAAACAGGTGGACAAACTATACCTGTGTGTGTGTGTGTGTGTGTGTCTACTATGTTTTTGTTAATAAAGGTTTAAAAAGTCCTCACGTGCCCCTGTCGACATCATTTTACTAAAACATAAAACATCTGGCTTTGTAGGCCAGCTCACACGGGGCTGTTTCAATCTCAGCTAGTAGTAGGCGTGTTTGGCTGGTGGGAAATTTCTTAACTCAAAGTTGTCCTGAGGGCAGAAACGTTTGTGATTGGCTGAATCTGACAACTAATCGCAAGAGAGGAGAGGCGGGGTGTTGAGCCATGCATAGCTCGTTCAGAATGTGTATACCGTTACTATAGTAGCCACGCTTCCTTCTGTTGATAAGAATAGCGCAAGCCTCTCGTCTTATTTATTAAAACCTATTAGAATAATAACATAACTTAAAACATATCGGACTTATTAATCGAAAGATATTCAAAATGTTGTGCTACATGCTTCAGGGTAAACCTCCTTAGCTGCTAATGTAAAGTTACCTCACGTACTGTAAGCTAGCTGTATGATTAGCAGCGAAATATTGCGCGTTTGAGTTACAAACCCGTTTGTCTGCGTCTGTCTACATACGTCAACGAGAACTGCTCGTCACAGCATAGGTGGGTGTTGAAAAGGCTTCGGTCAAGTCGAACACAAATCTTCAACGAGACTGAGCTTGCACCTTTCCGATCTCCGTAGTAGATGACGGAGAGGTCATGTTGTGTGTGTGTGGCGGATAAGGAGGGGGCGGGCGGTTGTAGTGTAGGGTCACTCCAGAGGTGTCAATCCCGTGTTCAGAAAGTAAAAACTCTGCAAAGTTTTCCTTCCAACACAGGTGACTTCACTGAGTAGCTGATCTACCTGTCTTGAGAGCTCGTTATGATCAGTTGATTCAGAGCGGGTTGGATCAAATTTGTGGCAGGGATTGTACTTTCTGAACCCGGGATGGGCACCTCTGACTCTGACTCCACTGTGCAAGTCCAATGAGCATATTGTGACTACAGTGATGTCATCTTTATTGTCACTCCTGACCCCAGTAATATCATCTTTATTATTACATTACATTACACTTAGCAGATGCTTTTATCCAAAACTAACAGAGGTGTAGAGGAACACAGAGTATACACACAAGGAGATACATGTGCCTTAAGTAAGTTTCCCAGAGCAGGGACACTACAGACACACACACCCCCTGCACATGCAGACTTACAAAAGCATGAGGCACCTAGAGAAAAGAGTTAGAAGAGTTAGTTTAGTTAGTTGAGAAGAGGTTAGAAGTAGTTAGTTTTAAGTCAAGTAGGATAAGTACAGATGATTGTCGTCGTGTTCTGGCTGCTCTTATGGCTTCTGTGACAAATAGTAGAGTTCTTTCAGTGGAGTGGCCACTTCTAAAGCCAGACTGTTTTTGGTCAAAAAGGTGGTTTTGGGCGACTAAATCAGTGACCTGTTTTGAGACTGACCTCTCGATGGTTTTCGAGAGGAAGCGAAGCAGTGAAACCAGCCGATAAATGTTCGACCTGGGCGGGGTTGAGCCGTGGTCTTTTTCAGCCGTGGCGTAACCCTCGCCTGTTTGAAAGCGCTCTGACTGCAGTGATGAAGCAGCTTTCAGCTGCTATGCAGTTCAGCTTTGGAACCAGCTTCCAGAAGACATCAAAAATGCTCCTACTGTTGGAAGTTTCAAATCTACACCAAACTGTTTTCAGATGCTTTTTGCTGGGGATTCACCTTTAATTAATTTGTTTTTTTTACCTCTTTTATCTTTTATGTTTAACTGTTGCTTTCTGATTTACTCTGTGTCTTTTACTTATCTTACACATATTTTAAACTTATTTTATCTTTTATGCTTTTATATTGTCCTTTGCTTCTATTTTTGTTAAGCACATTGAACTGCCTTTGTGTATGAAATGCGCTATACAAATAAACTTGACTTGACTTGACTGCAGCGATGTCTGCCGTAAGACTCAGATGCTCTCATCAATATTCTAGTCTTTTCCCCCGGCTACAGTGGGTCACTGGACACCTACACAGCTGCCACTGAAAGGGAAACCTCACAGCATTGGAGTGTGTGTGTGTGTGTGTTTGTGTTTGTGTGTGTGTGTGTGTTTGTGTTTGTGTTTGTGTGTGATCTCCACGTCTCTTAGGTAATATGCATGTATGAGAAACCAAAAGAGGGAAGTATAATGGTTGCGTGATCAGAGTTTGCAAATTCTTAATAAACCCTTGGGTGGGTGGTGGGTACATGGTGACACACACACACAATGAGTTAACCTCTAAAAATTCAGGTTTGTGTGTGTTTTTGCGAATGTACAGTCACTACCTGAGTGTTTTTTTTTTGCCTGAGTACATTTAAAGTCCTTTGTCAAACAGAAATCTTGAAAAATCTTGAAAAAGACGTTTACATACACGCACATACACAAAGTCAAGTGTTCACACACGCACACTCCCACATACACACATCCCCTGCAAGACACCTGTTCACAGACATACATGCACACACACATTAATATTCACACACACTTTTACAGGCACTCTCTCTCTCACACACACACGCACACACTGTGAGATACTTGTGCAAATATACATGCACACACACACACCCTGCGAAATACTTGTGCGCACACACACACACCCTGCGAAATACTTGTGCACACACACACATGCGCACACACACACACACACACGTCCCTTGCGGAACACCTGTGTGTGGCCACAGATGTTTCACTTCATGGCAGGGTGTGCTCCAGTGTGTCGAGAGTTTCAGCAGTGTGTGTGTGTGTGTGTGAGTTTCAGCTAGCCGCCACACAACTTCCCATTCCCGAGAAAGAGCAACCAGCTACAGCTGAAACTACACCAAACACTACTGCACACCGCAAGGTACGTGTGTGTGTGTGTGTGTGACACCGCAGCAGGCCTAGAGGCCTCAGGGACTCAGGGACCCACTGAAAACCAAGGGCTCAGGCACCTAGGCTAGCTTACGCTGTTCAGCATTGTCATAACTGAAACCAAGAACCAACGAGAAGTCATATTTAGCCCCTTTTTTGTGTGTTCCTTCCTCAGTCGATCACAGTGGTGGTTCTGTTTCCAGCTACATGTGTCTGTGTGAAATCACCTTTCTTCTGAGAGAGCAGAGGTGAGACCTTGCCAAGGGATGAACCCAAAACTGAAAAGAAGAAAAATCTGCACACTGTTGCTGCTCCCGGTTGGTTTATTGTACACAACGTTTCGACCTTTATGGTCTGATGGGGATGAAATAACAGTTGTCAGAGAGCTGGAAGCTACGCAAAGACACCAAAACTCTTTTTTTTTTTTTACCAGACTGTAGGCCTAAATATGTTTATGTTTGCTGTAAACACCTGATGAAGACCATAAAGGTCGAAACGTTGTGTACAATAAACCAACCGGGAGCAGCAACAGTGTGCGGATTTTTCTTCTTTTTTGTTTGATCACACTTTATCCAGCACCTGTTTTATTTGGATGTGCACGCAGCCCAAACGCTACTTATGAAGCCAAAACTGAACATTGTAAAGTAGCTCTCGTGCCCTTCACTCCTCCACCGGGGACAGGCTGCAGAAGCAAGCAACTTGCCTTGGACTCCCATGTTAGAAGAGTACATTTTTACAGTAAACATATATAAACATATTTAGGCCTACAGTCTGGTAAAAAAAAAGAGTTTTGGTGTCTTTGCGTAGCTTTCAGCTCCCTGACAACTGTTAGAATTAGCTAAAAAGCTAAAGTAAAAATAGCCATCATAATTTCAGAATGAAAACAAGGAAAGCTGACTCTTTCTGAGAAAAAGCAACTGTTATTTCATCCCCATCCGGTCTGTGGGATCCGGTCTATGCATTACTACATCCGAGAGAGCTTGTCCAGTTCTCTTACATACAGTCTCTGCTCCTGAGAGGGCTTGTCCAGTTCTCTTACATACAGTCTCTGCTCCTGACGCATGGGCACTCCACTGATTAGGAGACGTGATGTGTGTAATGTGTGCGGCGGCCGCTGTAATCTGACGGGAGTGAGATCGTGCCAAGAAGACACGGGTAGAGCGGCCCGGATCGGATAGGACGGACCAAAGGTGAGGAGGACGAGGGAGGGTCTTATCTGATGAGGAAGAGAAGGTGAGGAAGATGAGAGTGCAATCTGATGGCGCAGAGTGATGAAGCAAAGGTCTATTCCAGGCCTCTTCAAATGGCGGCCCTGGGGCCAGATGCGGCCCTTGAGATGATTTATAGTGGCCCCCGAAGGGTAATGTAATTTAGTTATTACATGCGAGAGTGAATATATTCCGTAAACACATCCGTGGGCTATGGCGTTAAGATACGAGGTCCAACATCGGATAGATTACTCAGCGATGAATAAGTTCATTGCTTTAATTGATACCTTGATAAGTCATATTGCCCGGCCCCTGGTTTAGTTTCAGTTTAATGAACTGGCACCAGTCCCAAACTAATTGAATAGTCCTGGTCTATTCTGTTAATGCAACACTAAAGCACTTTTTTCCTCTTCGGTCGCCTTACATGTTGGAAGCAGAATTGTCTTTCTTATGTCTCATTCAAACTGTAGATTGGCCCCCTTGTATAGTGTGGTTATGGCCCATGGACACGTGTGTGTGTGTGTGTGTGTGTGTGTGTGTCTGCATAGTACAGTTATAGCCCATGGAGGGCCGCAAAGCAAATTCAGAAGTGCAGTTCACCCTGTTACGAGTTGATAAACCCCTAAAACTGTTTTGGAAACATTATTTTATTTATATGTATGCATTTTAATCAGTATTTATATGTTACAGTATAGTTATAAGTTATAATATTGTTCTGACAAACTTTTCTTTAGCATGAATAGTGACATACCATGCATATATTAATGAAAAAAAATCTGCGATATAGCAGAACCCTGAAAAGAGAACCACGATATATCTATATCGCAGATTTTTTTCATTAACGTATGCCTGTTATGAGTTGATGAACCACTACAACTGTTTTGGAAACATTATTTTATTTATTTATACGCATTTTAATCAGTAGCGGGGTATCACTGTAATGGGGAAAAGCAGGGAGGAAGATCACAGTCAAATGTGAAGGGACAGAGTGGCGAGGAAGGTGATGGTCTACCCTGCTGATGAGGAGAGCGGTGATGAAGAGGGCAGTCCTATCTGATGCGGCGGACAGGTGAGGGAGATGAGATGAGGGGTTAGTGGATTCGGGGGAGCACAGGTGACAGGAGCAGAGCACAGGTGAGGTGAGTAACGCGGGCTGGGCTCGAGTTCTCCATCTGTTTGATAATTTATGAGAGGGCAGAAACACGATAGAAACGAAACAGCAGTTCCCAGAGAGAGAGACTGCACCTCAAGGGGGGGGATAGAGGTGGGGGGGTGGGGGGTGTCGGAGGTGTAAGGGCCTAAGCTCCGTCCCTCTCGGGTTCGTTAAAACACCCACACCTCTTCATGAGAAAGCAGAAACACAATAGAAGCAGCAGTTCAGTTCATTGGGGTTTGTTAAAACACTCACACCTCTTGGGTGATGCCCCCTCCAGGGGCACTACTAGACATTGGGGCCCTAGTCAAGTCAAGTGTATTTTTCTTGCACTAAGTACAACCCCCCCCCCCCCCGTACTTAAAGGTGCTATATGTAGGATTGTGGCCAAGACTGGTGCTGCCGTCTAATTTAAAGGTAGAGTAGGAGATGTTTTCCTGGAATGTTTTACTACTCTATATCGCTTTAAGTCCCCCTTCACACCCCGATGGCAACCAATTAATGAAATGGTCTAACACAAAAATAAAACGTTAGTCACCTGTGGCATGGACAGGACTGAAAAGACCATCCAATTATTTGAAGCAGCCTGCTCAAATATGTCTATCAAACTCAGAGAGGTGCTGAGAGGTGGTCTCGCCCAGGGAGTAAAACACTGTAGAACCGCCACTGCACTCACACACACACACACACTCACACACACACACACACTGAGAGGTGGTCTCGCCCAGGGAGTAAAACACTGTAGAACCGCCACTGCTCTCACTGTTTTTCCAGGATCTCCTCAAGTGTTTCCCCCCCTCCAAAGGGAACGGAAGAAACCCAAAATCATAACAGAAACAGAATCTGTGGATTTGTAGATTCAATTTTAAAGGTGCACATATTCTGGCTGCTGCCGTTGTCACTGACATCAGTATTTCAAGATAACGTGTTTCCTTAACCTCTTGTAAAATATCAGGTCGGCTTCATGTCTGCTTGCCATTTCTTACACACAGCACCTTAAATATTATTAATAATATTAAAACAAATATTGATAGTGTTCTTGAAGGGGCCCATGTCATGATGCTGATTGGATGGCGAGGAGTGGTGGCGAAGACGAGGGTCTGGATAGGCAGACGAAGTTAAGAGAGGAAGATGAGCGGATCTAATAGGGAAACAATCTGAGGAAGATGATGGTGTAACGTGATGGGCAGGGAGTGGTGGCGAAGACGAAGATGAAGATGAAGGTGAAGACGAAGGTGAATGAAGTCTAAAAATATAATGTAATGTGGCCCTTTATTACATGAATCTAATATTACATATGCATCGCACATCATAGTTTTAGCATTGTCACAGATTTTGAATTACACTGGTATGCATACAAATGTGTTCCAAACCTGTTTCCATTGAAAAGATACTTTGCCCATTGCCAAGTTACTGTGATGTGTTTGTCAGCAGTAACATTAAGCACTGTAGCATCACGTAGAATGTTTTAGAAGGCACATTGGTTGTCTAATCTAAAACGCAGTCCCATCTTTCACTTGTAACTGGTTGATGTTAAGGTGCTGCTTACAGTTTTTCTCAATTGGTTTGGTACATTTCTCACATCAGAATTGAAATTCTCAAAAGTTCTTGTTCAATTGTCACATCATCATGTCATTTGTGCAGATGAAAAAGGCAGTTTCTCATTGCATTGAACAAATTGCAAATGCTTTTGTCCATCCATGCAAATGATTGTGTACAATTCTCAGTTTTTTCGTACATTATCAATTGCTTTTGTCATGCTAATCAAAATGCTTTGTTATAGCAATCTATCAAATAGTCTCTTTCCCCAAAACATTTAGGCTATAGTTCATCATATAAGTCTTCACATGCAAAATGATTTACCAAGCCATCATAACATGTCAAGCATATATACATTTCCATAAGACATTTGTCTGTAAATATGATCTAAATTGGTAAATTCCTCCCAGGTGAATCTAGACTTTCTCTAATGAAAAGAGTTGATCAACCAATGATCAACAGTTTTCTGAATGAGCTCAAGGGAGCATCTCATGAACAATCTACTGGGGAGTATATAGGTAACCAGAGCACAATAGAAAGTTACAATGTCTGACAATGGAAGGACAACAGCCAAGAAGAAGGAGAGGAAGAGGGGTGAGGCTGCGTGGTGGAGGAGTAGGAAGAGGAAGAGGAAGAATGTCAATGTTTGCCAATAAAGAAGTCATTCTGTAAATGTGAATCTTGTCTTTTCCAATCAATCTTACACATATCCATTATATGAGGTCAAATGTACAACACTTGTCATCACACCTAAACCACATTTTACATCAACTTGTCCCTTCAAAGTGCACTATTCAATTGCCAACATGACTAATGAATTTGACTGTCTTATCCGTACACAATGACACAATGATTAAACATTCTGATGGCACTGACAAGTATATTGACACAAAAACTTGCTTTTGAGGGATGGACTAAGGATTTTGAGCAAGAGACTGGCTTTTGCAGGTGATCCACGGTGTTTTGCTATTTGTTCAAACTGTTTTGAGAAATGCACTTGATCTTCTGCAAATTGCAAGAATGATTCGAAAAATGTACCAAAGTGATTGAGAAAAACTGTAATGGTGCATTGTCCCCCCTGCAGCGTTTTTCTGATTTTTCAGGATGTGGCCCACAAACACAAGCTTGGCCACCCCTGGTCTACGCCAAGCCAAACTCCACTCCGAGGTGGGCTGCTCTTTCCCTATACAAGGCTTTTGTATTGTTTCTTTTGCTAGCCTACTATTTACTTATGTAACACTGTGATTTTCTGTAAATACACTAAACAGACATTTTTCTATAAAATGTAGAAATTACATTAAATAATACAAAAAAAAGAACTTCAGCTTGTTTTTTGGGGTTTTTTTTTGGTCAAACGGGTAAAAACGAAAACAAATTCAACAACAAAACATCTGTATTGTAGTCTCTCGTCTCTTTAGGGGAGTCCTGCATTCTTCTGCTTATTCATCCAGTGTCCAGAGTCTGGTATTGAACCCTAGTGCACCTACACCTAACACATACTGTGCAATATTTTCCACTTGCCAGTTATTCTAAGACCTTAGCACTTACTGCTACAGCTCCTTAGCCTAGCTTGCTGAATCTTCAGTGCTACATCCCCTTAGCGTAGCGTACTGTATCTTCACTGCTACATCCCCTTAGCGTAGCGTAGCGTACTGTATCTTCACTGCTACATCCCCTTAGCGTAGCGTACTGTATCTTCGGTGCTACATCCCCTTAGCGTAGCTTACTGTATCTTCAGTGTAGCATGCCCTAAGCGTAGCACACTGTATCGTTAGTTGTTCTCGGTCCACCTTCACAGTAACATGATCCCTCATGAGGGTGTTAATACATACAGTCATAACTCCTGCCCACCACCACCCCCCCACCACCCCCCCTCCTCCTCAGTCCTTCTTCTTGACCTTGGGCTTGAAGCGGAGTGTCTGGAAGGCACTCTCCACGACCTTTCTCTCGGGTCCAGCCTCCAACGCCTCCTGCCCACCCCCACCCCCCTCCTCCTCAGTCCTCGGGTCCAGCCTCCCAACGCCTCCTGACCCCCCCCCACACCCCCCCCCTCCTCCTCAGTCCTTCTTCTTGACCTTGGGCTTGAAGCGGAGCGTCTGGAAGGCGCTCTCCACGACCTTGGGCAGGTGGATGGGGTTGCGCTGGAGTCGCCGCCCGTGCCCGCTCCCGCGCCCGCTCGCCGTGCCGCTCTGGCCCTTGCGCTTGCCCGCCGCGTCCGGCCCGCACTCAGTCTGCGACTCGGCCCGGGGCTCCGGCCGGCGCAGCCGCGACTCGTCCATGGAGAAGCGCCGCGGGTCCCGCAGCACCCAGTTAGAGTGCAGGTCATGGTCACTGGTGCTGGTGGCCACTATGGGGGGGGGGGGGGAGTGAGACAAGGGGGGGGGGGGGCGAGAGAGGAGAGGAGAGAGACGGGGGGGGGGGTGGCAGAGAGAGGAGAGGAGAGGAGAGGAGAGGGTGGGGGGGGTGGCGGAGAGAGGAGAGGAGAGGAGAGGGTGGGGGGCAAAATGAACCCAGTTAGACTGAAAGAAATGCAAGAGATGGTTAGATAAGCAGCCGACACAGGTATGGATGTGACCCTGAAGTGGCCCTGCTTCACTCCACAGCCCTGAGCACAGCATTCATAGCCCTGAGCACAGCACTCATATCCATAGGCACAGCATCCATAGCCCTGAACACAGAAGACACTTCCTGTGCTTATTCACATCTTCCACCTCCAGTAACACAAACACCACCACCACCCCCACCACCCCCACACACACACACACACTGCACCAGCCTACTGATGAAGCCCATCTCCACACACACTACACCAGCCTAACCATGAACCCCTTCACAGATCTCCACCCATGGTACTCTATACCAATGAAGTCTGCCACCACCCCCACACACACACACAGCACACCAGCCTACCGATGAAGCCCACCAGCCCACCCCACTGCCACCACCACAACCCCACCACCCCACCCCATACCAATGAACCCCACACCGTGACCGCCACCCTACACAACACACCAGCCTACCGAGGAAGCCCACCAGCCCACGCCACCCCATACCAATGAACCACACCGCCACCACCCCCTACACCACCCACTGGCTTACTGATGAAGCACACCACCACAACCCCACCACCCTACCCCTACCAATGACCCCCACACCACGACCGCCACCCTACACAACACACCAGCCTAGAGAAGAAGCCCACTGCCACCACCACCACAACCACACCACCACTCCACCCACTGCCACCACCACCATACTGCATACCAGTCTACCGATGAAGCCCACCAGCAACCCAACCACCACACCACCCCATTCCAGCACACCACCATCACCACCACCACCCCACCCCATTCCAGCACACCACCATCACCACCACCACCACCCCCCCCCCCAAACCCAACACCGGCCTACCGACGAAGCCCACCAGCAACCCAACCACCACCCCACCCCATCCCAGCACACCATCATCACCACCACCACCCCAGCCCATCCCATCACAGCACACCGTCACCACACACCACCACCACCACCCCACACCAGCCAACCAATGAAGCCCACCACCAACCCAACCACCACCCCACGCCGCCAACACCCCACACTGTCACCACCCCACCGCCACCACACAACTCCGCCACCCCACCCCATCCCAGAACACCATCACCACCACCCCACACCGCCAACACCACACACCACCCCACCCCATCCCCACACACCACCACACAATGCCACCACCCCACACACCACCACACAATGCCACCACCCCACAACATCACCACCACCACCCCACCCCACACCGCCAACACCACACACCACCCCACCCCACCCCATCCCCACACCGCCAACACCGCCAACACCACACACCACCCCACCCCATCCCCACACACCACCACACAATGCCACCACCCCCACACACCACCACACAATGCCACCACCCCACAACGTCACCACCACCACCCCACCCCACACCGCCAACACCACACACCACCACCCCACCCCATCCCCACACACCACCACCACCGCCAACACCCCACCCCACCCCACACCACCAACACCACACACCACCACCACCGCCAACACCCCACACCACCACCACACCACCACCACACCCCACCCCACCCCACCCCACCCCACACACCACCACCACCGCCAACACCCCACACCACCACCACACCCCACCCCACCCCACCCCATCCCCACACACCACCACCACCGCCAACACCACACACGACCTACCGACGAAGTCGACGTCAGCGTGTCCGTCGTCCACGTTGGGCTTGCGGCTGGGCTCGGGGTCGCAGCTGGCGATGACAGCATCGAAGAACTGGAGCGTGTCCTCCTCGCTGGGTATCGGAGGGGCGGAGGGCTCGGGCCTCGCGGTCTAACGACAACCAAAAGCGGGGGGGTCGGAGGTACAGCCATAGTCATCAGTGCAGGTTCTACAGTGTTTTACTCCCCGGGCAAGACGATGTCTCACCCCCCCCCCCCCCCCACCGGCACCATCGTACCAGCCGCACGGCACCTTCTCAGCAAACAAGGGTGCCTGCAGTTCATTTAGGGGGCGCCAATGTGCCGATTGCAGCAATATCATTCACAGAGCTTTTTTTTTTTCCCCCAAGTGCTCGTGGTGCCCCCCCCCCCCCCCACGAAATGGCGCCCCGGGCGGCTGCCCTGTTCGCCCATGCCTAAAACCACTACTGATAGTCATAGCCACTTCATTTCATTAATCAAACAGTCACACACACACACACACACACACACACACACACACACACACATGTGTTTCACTTCTCCCCTCAGTCAAGATGGATTGAATTGAGACTGAATATCAGTACACGATGTTGGTGCAGGGTGAAAACAGATAGACAAGCAATACATAGACATACAATAAGTACATACATATGACACAGCTGGATGATGGACACAGTTATGAATGGACAGTGCAGGTGTAATAATTCATTAATATACCTCCATGCCTGCACCTTCATGGCTAACTAAGGCACTAATGAATTAATAACGCACAGTTGACCAACTATATACCATCTGGACTTGTGTGGACGTCACTCCTAAGGCCTACATCTGTATGGGTGGAATGTGTGCCAAGAGCATCGTATTACTAATTTGTCTAATCGGACACAGTTGGGGGTGGCAAAGGTAGATTTGAGGGGGTTTTGTCTGTTTCTTTTGTTTGTTTGTTTTGTTTATACAACTAAGGTTCAGGTTTGAGCTGTCTGCAGAGGTGGACAACCAGACAGCAAAATTACAACACACACTTATTTGATTCAGCTACTGACGAAGTTATCTGATCATCATATCATCAAATCTTCTGTTCACCACAGCAGGCCAGGCAGGTAATTGAGTGAGGTTCACAGCTAGAATTTTACAGGTTTCATTTTACTTTTTTTTTTTTCAATTTTTGCCTGTTTCATCTCCAGCTCCGAAACACCTGTTTTGGTTGTATTGGCTGCACACCCATGGCCTACACCCATGGCCTACCTACCTGAGCGGCCCTGCTCCGGTTCCGGGGCGGCTGGGGGGCGGGGGGCTTTTTCTTGGGCGTCATCAGCGAGTTTCTCCGCTCGGCGTTCTGGAGGTTCATGATGCTCTGCGTGTACTGGCGCCGCAGGGCGACGAGCTCCTGCAGATACTGTAGACAGTTCTGGTTTTGCGAGTACAGCCATATCTGATCCTCGCGGGTCTGGTAGTAGTACAGCGCAGTGGTGGTAGACGACTCGAGGTTCACCGAACTTTTGCTGCGCTTCAAAGTGGCGTCCGGCTCCTGCGCCCTGCTCCTGCTGCGAGTCTCGCCCACCACGAGCATGGACGTGCTGCGCACCAGCTTGACGGTGCACGCGCTGTGGTAGTCATTCTCGCGGTTGCCTCTGTTGCCGTCCCGGTGCCGCTGGCCGTTGTTAGGACGAAACACATTGTTTAACTTCCGGAACATGACTCTTCTCCAGGTGTTACATACCGTAATATTAATCAGTGAACTAGGCGAAATTACGCAAAATCCAGACGAGATATCTGACCACAATCTGCTGAGCCTCCCATTACTCCAGCTGAAAAGACAGTAGCTTCCTCATGGAAAACCAGGAGTCGTGTCCAGGGTCTGAACCATCCGACAGTCATAAAGGCATAACAGTACACCCATATGCTTGTTCAAGCCATAATCATGTCTGCACCTGGCCGTTTCTGTGGACTGACGGTGCCATGGCAACTGGAAACCCGAGCAGCCTGTGTCACCACGCTTGTGTCACGGGCGCTCAGGTGTCCGCGCTTCCTTGCCGACACCAGCCGTCACGAGCTGCGCCTGGAAGAGGGCTATTGTGTGTGAACAAGGCCGACCACGCTCCCTACTTAATAAATGAACGATTGAAGAAAACGCAGTCACTGAACCAATTGAAAAGTAATTACCATAACGGGACTGCGATGCAGGGCACACCCGGTCTGCCCAAAGCAGGTGAAAAGTGTAAAGATATTCAAAAGCCCATTTTGGATCATTCCCAGCTAGAGTATTACATGAAATGAAGATGAACTTGAGGTCACTGTCAACTTTTGCGATACGCTAGGCTGCACTTATATCTAGGTGTCCTTTGGCCAGGCACAGCGGCCATCATTGAATCTGACGAATGGTTGGGGCATGGTGTAGCGTTTCCTGTTGTGATTTAATTAGCCAGTGAGTAGTAGCCCTGTTGCCTCTGGCCCGATACACTAACGCAACCCCCCCCCCCCACACACACTTACCACTACTGCACATGCACAATGCTAATAACCCCGCCTCCCCCCCCCACCTCACACACTCACACACTCCCACACACACACACACACACACACACACACACCTCTGGTCTGATACACTTACCACTACTGCACATGCACAATGCTAATAAAGCCCTCCCCCCTCACACACACACACACACACACACACACACACCTCTGGTCTGATACACTTACCACTACTGCACATTCACAATGGTAATAACGCCCCCCCCCCCCCCACCTCACACACACACACACACACACACACACTCACACAAACACAGCACAAACATACAGCATTAATAGTGCCCATCACATCCAGCCCTACTAAAAAATCATATTCAGTATGAGTGGCAGATGAAACTCTGAACTCTAAACATTCTAATAAGTTCAGTACTTTCCCTGTCTCAGAGTGAAACCCCTGATAGGGGAAACACTATGGGCAGAGCGCACACACACACACACACGCACACACACACACACACACACACACACACACACACACACACACACACCTGTGTTTCACTTCTCCCCTCAGTCATATATAAAGGGCAGACTCTCTTTGAGTAGACCACCACAAGACTCCGACCCTCCACACAAACACACACACACCGACACTGGAATGCTTCCTTACACACACGTGTGTGTGTGTGCGTGTGTGTGTGTGTGAGTGTGAGTGCGCTGAAGCCCTCTGCCTCGTCTGACTGAAGTATTGGTCTGTCTCTGGTGAGTATCCTCCTCCTCTCCTCATGCTCAGGCAGGTGGGGGGGCCACAAGCGTTCTGCTCTCTAGTGGAGACTGGCGGGGTGGGGGGAGGGGACCGGAGTGTCCCCCATAATTACCCGTCCAGGATTGGGGGGTACCGGGGGGTACCTTTTACAGGGGGGCTACTAGCTTTTATTTTTTTACATTAATTACGTTAACATGTCAGTACCCCCCAACCCTGTCATTGTTGTCTGATTGGGGGGTGCCTGGTCTTGGTCGGGGGGTGCCGTACCCCCCAGTACCCAATGTAATTCGAACTATGGAAAGGACTACGCCAAGGACCCTCCCTGTTACTTCCCCCCTCCCTTTTTCATAAAGTTATGTGGTCCTCTGTAGAATTTATGCTGTTTCTGTACAATAGTGTCCTTGGCTCTTTTTAAAGGCATCTATACATGAAATGTATTCTCATTGTTATGTTGTTGTTGTCCATTATGTGGTCTCTGTGTGTGTGTGTGTGTGGGGGGGGGCTGACCCCTGTAGGCCAAAGGCTCTTGAAGCCGTGACATTTGTCCTCTGGACCACGCAGTAAAGGGGTGTGTGTTTGTGGGGGGGAGTAGGGGTCGCCATGGAGACCACGGAGACCATGCAGTAAAGGGGTGTATGTCGGGGGGGGGGGGGGTGGTCGCCATGGAGACCACGCAGTAAAGGTGTGTGTGTGTGTGGGGGGGGGGTGGTTGCCACGGAGACCACGCAGTAAAGGTGTGTGTGTGTGTATGTCGGGGGGGGGGGGGGTCGCCATGGAGACCACGCAGTAACACGTGTGTGTGTGTGTGTGTCATGTCTCCTAGACTGAATTGTCGTGTGTTTTGAGTAGTGTGTGTGTGTGTGTGTGTTTTGAGTAGCACACCAACCTTAATTCCAGGCGAAGTGGTGTCGTGTTGGTAATGATGCGCTGAACTGACCTAGCTTGGCTAGAGAGCCAGAGGCCAGAGGGACAGTGTCTGTGTTCATACTCATAGCAGAGACGTGTGTGTGTGTGTGTGTGTGTGTGTGTGTGTACTTGTCTGTGTGTATGTGTGTGTGCATGTGTGTACATATGTGTGTGTGTGTCTGTAAATGTACTTGTCTGTGTGTGTGTGTGTGTGTCTCTACATGTGTATGTACGTGTCTGTGTGTGTGTATGTGTGTATGCGTGTGTGTGCTCGTGTCTGTACGTGTGTATGTACTTCTGTGTGTGTGTGCGTGTGTGTCTGTGTGTAAGTGTGTGTGTGCAATGCATGTGTGTGTGTGTGGACTGCATACGGCTATATATCTGATGCTAAGACACAAGGCTAAAGCTAGTTCACCTCCCTGGTCTGGCACTTCCAGACCTGTAACACTGTGTTCCTAAAGCTTACATTGAGTTACGGGTCACTGTACTGAGACTCACTGTGTGTGTGTGTGTGTGTGTGTGTGCGTGTGTATGTGTCTCCGTGTGTGTGTGAGTGTGTGTGTCTGTGTGTATGTGTCTGCATGTGTCTGCATGTGTGTGTGTGTGTGTGAGTGTGTGTCTCTGTGTGTATGTGTCTGCATGTGTGTGTGTGTGTGAGTGTGTGTGAGTGTGTGTGTCTGTGTGTATGTGTCTGCATGTGTGTGTGTGTGTGTGAGTGTGTGTGTCTGTGTGTATGTGTCTCCATGTGTGTGTGAGTGTGTGTCTCTGTGTGTATGTGTCTGCATGTGTGTGTGTGTGTGTGTGTGTGTCTTGTAGACATCATGCTGTGTGAGAGCCGGCTGTGGACTGTGGTGTTCTGCCAGGACTGGGATGGCCCATCCGCCGCACGTGAACCCACGCCTGTCGTCACGGCAACAACAACCTCAGGATGCGCCCCCGTCCCCGTGCCCGCCCCCGTCCCCGCCAGCCCTCGGGTCAACACACGCACCCTCCCATCACCACGGCAACAGTGCCACCCCCACCCCCACCCCCACACCAGCCCTCGCCAGCGCTTCCCGGCGGAGAGCCCCCGACTGCTGGAGCCGACGGCCGACGCCCAGGCCTGCAGACTGGCCTCCCCAGGGCTCGACGTCCCCGGGCGGGTCACCACGGCCCGCTCGCCCCCCCCCGCCCCCGCCGAGCCCTTCCTGGTGCCCCCCTCCTGCCGCAGCATCTGTCAGGACTACAGTGACCTGCGCATCGCCGGGGACCAGGTGCTGCTGCTCGGAGGGGCCCAGGACGTGGGTGTGGGTGTGGAGCGAGAGCGGGAACGGGAGGTGCTGCTGTTGCCATGGGGCGAGGAGGCCGGCGCGCTGGGAGCAACCCCGGAACGAGATCGAGAGCGAGAGCGGGAGCGACAGCCAGAGCGAGAGCGCCCCTCCCTGGCCGTGGTGGAGCGGCCCCTGTCCGACGCGCAACTCAACCGCTACCTGGAGCAGAAGCTGCTGGAGCTCTACCGCCAGCACCTGACCCAGGGCCCGCCCACGCACTGGCCCGCCCACACCCACGCCCACGCCCACACCTCCTCCTCCAACACCCCCCACGCCGGCCTGGAGTGCCCCCCCGGCCCCCCCGGCCCGCCCCCCCTGCTGCTGGCCTCGGAGCTGCTGCAGTGCAGCCTGGACCAGATCACGCTGCAGCTGCGGCGTCAGCGGCGCCACCTGGAGGCGGAGCAGGCCAAGGACATGGTCATGAGCTGCCTGCTCAGGGTGGCCAGCAGCCTGCAGTCCGGCGAGATCAGCACACCTGTGCTGCAGATCTCCACGGAGACCACGCAGTGAAGGGGTGTGTGTGTGTGAGGGTCGGCATGGAGACCATGCAGTGAAGGGGTGTGTGTGTGTGTGTGTGGGGGGGTCGCCACGGAGACCACGCAGTGAAGGGGTGTGTGTGTGGGGGGGTCGCCATGGAGACCATGCAGTGAAGAGGTGTGTCCACGGAGACCACGCAGTGAAGGGGTGTGTGTGTGTGTGGGGGGGGGGGGGTCGCCATGGAGACCACGCAGTGAATGGGTGTGTGTGTGTGGGGGGGGGTCGCCATGGAGACCATGCAGTAAAGGGGTGTGTGTAGTAGGGGGGGTCGCCATGGAGACCACTTAGTAAAGGGGTGTGTGTGTGTATGTCGGGGGGGGTGGGGTGGGGGGGGTCGCCATGGAGACCACTCAGTAAAGGTGTGTGTGTCTGTTGGGGCAGTAGGGGTCGCTACGGAGACCACGCAGTAAAGGTGTGTGTGTGTATGTGTGTGGGGGTGGGGGTCGCCATGGAGACCACACAGTAAAGGTGTGTGTGTGTGTATGTTGGGGGACTAGGGGTCGCTACGGAGACCACGCAGTAAAGGTGTGTGTGTGTGTGTGTGGGGGCGGGGGTCGCCATGGAGACCACACAGTAAAGGTGTGTGTGTGTGTGGGGGGGAGGGTGGGTCGCCATGGAGACCACGCAGTAAAGGTGTGTGTGTGTGTGGGGGGGGGGGGGGGGCGGGGGTCGCCATGGAGACCACACAGTAAAGGTGTGTGTGTGTGGGGGGGGGGGGGGAGGGTCGCCACGGAGACCACGCAGTAAAGGTGTGTATGTTGGGGAGGGGGTCACCATGGAGACCACGCAGTAAAGGTGTGTGTTTGTGTGTGGGGGGGGGGAGACCACGGAGACCACTCAGTAAAGGAGGTGGGGGTGGGGGTGGGGGTGGAGTGAGTGTGTGTGTGTGTGTGTGTGTGTGTGTGTATGTGTTTGGGGAGGGCGGGTGGGCACACCCCAGTACTGCAGATCTCCAGAGAACCCAGTGGGGATGGGGGGAGGGGTGTTACAGACAGGCTGATATACTGCTGAGGAGGCCTGTAGCCTCTGACACACACAGCTGGATAAGGCCACCGCACTGGGCCCCACCTCACAGATAGAGGAGCCTGAGTTGTTTCCTCTATGGTGAGTGGCTTTGCGTAAAAGCACCTGCTAAGTGTAAAGTAATGTAATGCAATGTAGTAAGTGTAAGTGCTAAGTGCAAAGTAATGTAATGTAATGTAATAAGTGCAAGTGTGAAGTGTAAAGTAATGTAATGCAGTATAATAAGTGTAAGTGCTAAGTGTAAAGTAATGTAATGTAATGTAATGTACAGACAGCAGGACATGGCAATGGCATTGGGCCTTATGGCACAGGCAGCTGGTCAAGGCCCAGGTATTGGAAACAAGGCGGTGTGGAGCGGACAACCAAAAGAGCATCATACACACACTTATAGTCTAAATGTGCTTTGTGTGTGTACGTCTAAATGTTAGCACACCCATGCTGTGTGTGTGTAAGTGTGAATGTAAGCACACTTATGGCTTGTGTGTGTAAGCCTGAATGTAATGTGTCAATGCATAAATAAACATTAAAATCTTTCGCCTAATGTGTCAATGGGCCATGTGAGGAGGGGGAGAAGACACCCCACCCACCTGACTTCAAACCTTATATTTGTGCAAATGTGTGAATATTTGTGCAAATGTGTGAATATGTGTGTATATGTGTGTTTGTGACTGTATATGTGTGCAAATGTGCGTTTGTGTGTGTATATGTGTGTATATGTGTGGTTGTGTGTGTATATGTGTGCAAATGTGTGTTTGTGTGTATATGTGTGCAGATGTGTAAATATGTGTGTTTGTGTCTGTATATGTGTGCAAATGCGTGTGTATATGTGTGTGTGTGTGTGTGTGTGTATGTGTTAAAATGTGTGTATATGTGTGTTTGTGTCTGCATGCGTATGCACCATGTGTATGTGTATGTGTACATTTAAACATTAGGCATGCAGGAAGTGGATGTTGGACCTAAACCACAGTTCGAATTACAGGGGCTACGGTACCCCCTGATCAAGACCCAGTATCCCACAAAGAGACAACAATAGCAGGGTTGGGGGGGGGTACCAACATATTAATGTCATTAATGTGAAATGTAATCGTGGTAGTGACCCCCAGTTATGGTGGGGCAATTCACACTCTGCCTCACACCACTTAGTACAGTAGCCTGTGCAGCTTACCCCAAGTAGCTGTGTAATTACTAGACCTAAATTACATTTAGCTCCTCTGGGGAAGCTTTTTGATGTTTAAATATGCTTTATGGAAACACCTGCGTAGGCACCGAAAGTGTTCAATCTAAACAGACAAACAGAAAAAAAACAAAAAAACAAAAACAAAACCAACCAAACACACTGAAGCAAATGTGTAATTACAGTAAAATGACCACATGGTGTCACTGAGATTTTAAATCAGACTGTAGTGATCACTACTGCCATGACAGTCACTGTTCAATCTAAACAGACAAACAGAAAACAAAACCAACCAAACACACTGAAGCAAATGTGTAATTACAATAAATGACCACATGGTGTCACTATTGTACCAAGAGTCTGGAAGGGAAGGTCTCCACGTGTGCATCAGCATTCCGATTCTTGAAGAAATCCAGCACGTTACCAGAACAGGGGTCGCCCTGTCTCCTCTCTTTTAAATTCTTAAAACATTCGTTTATGTTTATTTATTGATTGATTTCTGAAATGTATTTATATTTTTTCAGTAAAAGCTGTTGTGCAGAGCCACTTAGAAGAAGGCTGTCATAGTAAGGCTGATGGTTCTCAGACCCAGGGGCAGACATGGATATTTAGCCCAGTGCCAGAGTACAGTAGTGGAGCCCATGGCAGACAGACAGGGTGGCATAAACACAGGTGGACAAGCTGGCTTGGCAAAATTACAAATCCTGTCCTGTATTCCTGTATCTGCCTAGGCTAGTAACACAGGTGATTTCACTAATTAGCTCATCTACCTGGCTCAAGGGTTGGGCTAATTAGGATCAGCTGGTTCAGTGAATTGGCTGGAACAAATGTGCGGCAGGACTTTTACCTTCTGAACCCGGGATGTCCACCTGTGAGCACAAACCAGACTGTAGAGCTCACTGCTACAGTATAGCGAGTATAAATCAGACTGTAGTGGTGACTACTGCCATCACCACTCACATACTGTACAACCCCCCCTCCCTCACTCACTCCAACAAAAAGCCCAAAATGTTGAACCTAGTTAAAGTTTTATTTGTTTTGATTAGGTAACATAATAACAACGTGGGATTAAAAATAATGTAAGAGTATAAAGAAAACCAAACATTTAACATAACATTTATGTGTATAAACTAAAAACTATATGTGAAACTATATATACTGGTCCACTGTGAAAGTCTTGTATATGTAAAGTCTTGTTTTGACACACAAATTCTTTTTAAAAAGTAACAAAAAACAAGGTAGTAAAGAGATACTATGCAACTTTGAGTGCGTTTTCTTAACTGCTCCCCCTAGTGTCTCCAAGTAAATGGACTAGGCTACGTCTATGAGAAACAAAAAGGAATGTCTGCACACTTACTCCCTTTTTTTTCTCCTTTAATTCAAGTGAACGTTTTCGAGCTCACCACTCTTCCGCTCTTCCGCAGAGTCTGATGAAGAGCGGTGAGCTCGAAAACGTTCACTTGAATTAAAGGAGAAAAAAAAGGGAGTAAGTGTGCGGACATTCCTTTTTGTTTTTCATGTACTTTGACTTTTTTGTCCTGCACCTACACGGTGGATGTGCACACCATCACTGCAATTTACTAGGCTACGTCTATGAAAAGAAGAATTACAGTAAGGTCATACAGCATGAAAGCTGACGCAGGCATGGCTAGATAGGCCACACTAGGGCACAGCTGGCACACACCCAAATGTTAGAAAAAACAGTTAATGTAGTTTTGGCTTCAGCAGGGGCAAAGGGGGTCTTTTGAGGCAGGGTCTTTAGTCTTTTGCCATGTGTGTGAGTTCTCAGTTTGAAACAGGGACAGCATGGGGCACTGCAGGTGACCGCACACACGTCACACCAGTCAACACTCCAGACCATGAAGACACAGGGACCTATCAGGAGTGATGGGAGGGGTGTTGCATGGACCAACCAGGGGTGGTGGGAGGGGCATTGCATGGACCAATCAGGAATGATGGGAGGGGTGTCGCATGGACCAACCAGGGGTGGAGGGAGGGGCATCGCATGGACCAACCAGGAGTGGTGGGAGGGGGCCATTGCATGGACGAACCAGGGGTGGTGGGAGGGGGCATCGCATGGACCAATCAGGGTTAATGGGAGGGGCGTCGCATGGTCCAACCAGGGGTGGGGGGAGGGGCATCGCATGGACCAACCGGGGGTGGTGGGAGGGGCATCACATGGACCAACCAGGGGTGGTGGGCTGGGCCACTGCAGGGACCAGTCGGGAGTGATGGGAGGGGCGTAGCATGGACCAACCAGGGGTGGTGGGAGGGGCCACTGCAGGGACCAATCGGGAGTGATGGGAGGGGCGTCGCATGGACCAACCAGGGGTGGTGGGAGGGGGCATTGCATGAACCAATCAGGAATGATGGGAGGGGCGTCGCATGGACCAACTGGGGGTGGTGGGAGGGGCATCACATGGACCAACGAGGGGTGGTGGGAGGGGGCATTGCATGAACCAAACAGGGGTAATGGGAGGGGCGTCGCATGGACCAACCAGGGATGGTGGGAGGGGCATCACATGGACCAATCAGGAATGATGGGAGGGGCATCGCATGGACCAACCAGGGGTGGTGGGAGGGGCATCACATGGACCAACGAGGGGTGGTGGGAGGGGGCATTGCATGAACCAAACAGGGGTAATGGGAGGGGCGTCGCATGGACCAACCAGGGATGGTGGGAGGGGCATCACATGGACCAATCAGGAATGATGGGAGGGGCATCGCATGGACCAACCAGGGGTGGTGGGAGGGGCATCGCATGGACCAACTGGGGGTGTTGGGATGAACGTCACACATGGCACTCTGAAAACAGCAGAGATGGATGCGATGGGCTATTTCTCACACATACAACCAAGGGCTAATTATCTGCTGGGGTAAGTGAATGAGTCTGTACGTGGAATACATGCAATTTGGTTAACACATTGTTCCAATGCTTTTTTTTTTTCATCAAGCTTAACCCCGCTCATCACAGACATTAAGGGCTCATAATGAAAGATTTTATACATAAATATCCAGATGGGTCAAGATACACTTGTTATCAGTTAACGTATCATATTAATACATTTAAAAAACTAAGATGGCACTAACCTGCTACATCTGACTCAGCATGTGCTTAAGAGAGATGGACACTTTTGTATGATGCTGTCAAATGTCCTCTTCCTCTTCCGGTTCTTCTGCTCCTCCTCCTCCCTCTGTGCCACCATCATGGCTGCCTCTTCATCTCGTAGAAACTGGCGAAGCTTCTCGAACACCTCCCTGATCTGTTCTTCTGTGTTAAAGCTCTGGTGGTTTACCATAGCGTGGGATTACTTTAAAGTTAAACTAAGTGATTTATTTTCTAATATCTGGAAACATGCCTTTACCTCAAGAAGGTCTGCTGATTTATTGAAGGTTAACTGAAACCTTGTCAAAAACTTCTTCTGTTCCTCAAGACTTTTTAACTCTGTTTTCGTCCTCTTCTAAAAAACAAATATACAAATGTTGTAAGACAACTACTACCATAAAAGCACACACATTCATTAGATGCCATGTTGTAGCTCACTAATTAAATATTACCTGTAGTCTAAATGGCACCTGTACATTTTTTTTCTTTGGGCCAGCACCTTTTCTTTTAGTACAGTATTATATAGGATGCTCAGTCAAAAACTGTTTTCGTTATTTCTATGCCAAAATTGTTGACAATATTCATAGTTCGTAAAATGGCTACCTTGCCTGTTCTCCAGTCAACAATGGAATTTCATCATGGACTTTTTAAAAACTCACAACTCTTATGACAACGAGTTACTACATGTATGCATCACATTAATTACATTAGTTTAACCACACCTCATACTCGCCATGATGAAAGGTTGTGATGGGCAGTTTGCTACTCATCATCATTGCATACACATACATGGACACAAACTAATAGATGTACTGTATATTCACGTTAACAATGTGGTAATTAAAATGACTCCCATGTGTCGAGAAGCACATAGCAGATGGTTCTTACCTTCAGGTTCTTAGCGGTCTCGACCGCCTCTTCTGCGGTTCTGATTTTGTCTGAAAGCTCTGAGACCTTAGTCCTCAACCTGGACTTCATATGCTCGCTCCTCCATGGCCTTCTGTCAGTCAGTGCATCCAGGCGGCTTTTCTCTTCCTTATTTACAAAGCCTAAGATCTTTAGCACAGAAAGGTTATTTAAGTATGGCATGCAAAGACACAGTCACAGTCACTGTTATCCTATCCTAGCCAATATTCTCAAACACCCACATTTACAATATTTTAGCCTTTCTGTTACAACAGCTAAACCAAAGCTGTTCTGCAATAATACTTGCAGTTAATCAAGCCTTTCAAGTTGGTGATACCGATACTACTGGTGTGCCAACTGAGACTGTAGCATTAAATGCATAAAATATATATTTTAATTTGAAAACCTCTGTTTCTACACCTGACTTGGAGCGTTGCATAAAATGAAATTAAAAAAAAATCACATGTGGCATGTCTGTGTGTATACATTATATTTCAAACCTATCAAAACCACTTGTGGATGTAATTTGTTTGTGGATGTTCTTTTAGTCAAGGGGGCATTTGCTAGCCTTATACAAATCTATAAGAAACGCTTATTTAATCACAAATCCTAATGTTTTTGGTTTAAAAACCTCTTTAACTACTACTGACATAGAGCTCTAAATAAAAAAGACATAATAATTACCTTCACCACCATCTTTTTGTAATCCTGGAAAAGAAATAACACAGAAAACACAGCTGATCACACACATATTCTCATGTTAGCTGGGGGTAAACAATGTCTGCAATCAGAAAATAGACTTCAGCTGAAGTCTGTCATGCAGGACCAAGGGCTTCATTACAGAAACAATCCTAACTCCCTCTTCTTAAGTTAGGAACCATGCTTCTGCAACACCAAACACCGTACTGTAAGTGCCATTTTATCTACGGTTCTTTTTCCTACCAACAGCACTCTGTAGTCTCCAACAACAGGGCTAGATTCATTCATAACAGACTTCTCCTTTAGGTCAGAATGAGTACAAAATACTTCTAACTATCCTGTCAATATAACACTATACTAAGTTAGTTCTTTCCCCACAGTTTATTTCCTGATGCTATATTTTTAATGACAATGACTGAAAATGCCGAAGACTTCATCCCCCATCCACAAAAATCAAGATTAATCTCAGAGCACTTCTTTAAGTCAAGGGGGCATTTGCTAGCCTTATACAAATCTATAAGAAATGCTTGACAGACTGGAAACATCTGGGGACAACTGCAAATTATGTCAGACAGTGAAATTTGTATATAACTGTTCACAGCATTTTCTTGCTTTTGTTCCATATAAAATGTAAGTTGCTTTATTAGTGAATGTGCCTGATTAAATTATGTGGTTAATATTTAGATTTGTGCAAAATCATATGTACAAAAACACCCACTGAGGTTACACAACATATTACTTCATACTACTTCAATTAGTATTGGTTATTGGTATTGAGTTATCAAGACTTTTTCCTAGTCCATGAAAATGCCGAAGACTTCATCCCCCATCCACAAAAATCAAGATTAATCTCAGAGTACTTCTTTAAGTCAAGGGGGCATTTGCTAGCCTTATACCAATCTATAAGAAATGCTTGACAGACTGGAATCATCTGGGAACAACTGCAAATTATGTCAGACAGTGAAATATTAGCTTTACTGTATGTATTAGGGGGTAAGACAGTCAAATGAAAACTACGATGTATTATGACAAAGTTGGTTACTTTGTATATAACTGTTTAGAGCATTTTCCTGCTTTTGTTCCATATAAAATGTAAGTTGCTTTATTATAGTGAATGAATGCACCAGATTAAATAATGTGGCAATATTTAGATTTGTACAAAATCATATGTACTGGGCAAATTATGGCATTACAGACAGCTCCATTACAGGACACTGATACTGGAGGACACACAGATAAAGACACATAAGAATTTGCATGAATGTGCTAAAACACTTACACTTACTTACTATTTGTTCAAACTAAATATAAATAGCTTTTGAAGTCACTACACAATGTGGATATTTGACAGGCAGAAGTAAAAAATGTATAGGAAATGTATAGAGGTAAGTGATAAAAAACTACTTTAAAAAGAGAAAGTCTGATTACATGCTTACCAACAGACACATTTTTAATTTTTAATTTTTGTATTAATTTTTAACATGCATGTCCACAACTGAAGTGTTTTTAATGTGAGCTAATTATAAATACATGCTAAATAAACACATAAAACACTAGGGGAAACTTACCCAGCTATATAGATCTAGACTTGTATTTGTGTTGTGATTGTTATCTACTTCTGGATTTTGCACATCATGTCGTCCATGCAGTCTGTGAAAGTTGTCTGAAAAAAGCCGTGAGAGCATCAATTAGTCTGTCCAAAACACGGACGTAGTAGCTTCCTGCCTTGCTATCACCACTGTCTTCCGAGTCACGTGTTACAGCAGGCACCAAGGCAGATAGATTCATACCATCTCGCTACACAGCTAAATCAAATGACATCTTTTCTTCATTTAGTTGTAGAGGGACTGTTGTCAAGTTACAGACAACTGACTTCATATTTCAATAGGATTTTGGACATTAAAGGCAGCATGAAGAAAGCATCTACCTTGTCTTCAAACCTAGGCCAAATGACGACACCTTAAAAGGCTTACTTTGTATGCATTTACTTAATTCGGCACAAACCTTAATGACTGTCTGACTGCCACTGAGCGCTTTCTTAGAAGGCAGCATTTTGTCCTCTTTGGACATACAGCAATTGCATCCACAATACAGAAGCACACACAAAACCTCTATGCGATGGTGCTCTACAACTTTAATTAGTTCCGCCAGCAAGCGCGGACTCTGTGGCCAATGCAAGCTTCGCGATGTGAGATCCCAGAAGATAAAAACAGCTCAAACTTACTCAGCTCATTTTTCAAGTCCGAAGCCATCTGGTTTAGGTTCAGGTCCCTCAGGATGTCCAGTACCACTCTCCCACGGTTTTCAATGGTGTACACCTGTACTATCTGGTCTACAGTGTCAAACCGATTACACTTCTCCAGAACGCCCCGTCGGACTTGGCCCTTTTCCGCCAAAAGGCGTTTGAACTCCCGGAACTCCTCATCTATGAGGTTGTCCATGGTTTTTCTCAGTATGTTTTTGTATGCGTCCATCATGGAGTCTGGTGTTTCACATATACAGGCTTGTTAAACTCACAAACACAAAAAAAACTTAAAAACTGTATTCACATTTTGGTCATATGGATAATGTTAAGGCATGCATGTTTGTGTGCACAGCAACATCTTTGCCTCAGGTAATGTTAGACATACTTCCAATGACCCACCTTAAGATGCACAACTTCTTTCACCACTTCTAATTAAAATAGGCGGTGTGAGGTTAACTTCTATTTCTAACAGCTTTGTCCTGTGAGACAAACTGTAACAGAAGGAGACATTAGCAATGTCATAGGCTGCAGCCCTTCACAAACAACAACTCAGGGCCTCACAGCATCCCTAATGATGGACTTAAATAAGTAAATGAGTCACTTCAGAAGAATTAAAACAGGCTGATAAAAGTAGCCTAAATAAATGCATTAGTTTAACAAACGTTTCTACTTTGCGAACTAACAGCAACGTGACAAACTGTGTAAAGTAACCAGTGTAGCGGAAACAGAAGGAGTGTGGTATGGGCAGACAGTTCGGTATGACAGGGGGGTCGAGAGCAGGGGGGGTTGAGGGCAGGGGGGGCAAAGGGCAGGGGCCCTAAAAGTACAACTATTACAGTGTAAGCAAGTAATTAGCTCAGTGAATGAGCACACCATTTCGACAAACATGCATTTGAAAAGCAGACCGTAGCCAAATATGATACGCCGCTTCATGCAGTCATTGTATATGTACAACATGCGAAAGCAGGGGGGTCAAGGGCAGGGGCCCTAAAAGTACAACTATGTAACAGTGTGAGCATGTAATTAGCTCAGTGACCTAAAAATCCACATGAGTAAAGCGCATGTATGCGCATGTAGACAAATCGTGCAAGCGCTTGTAGATGCTTCCACACAAGCCGTGTTCGGATGAGGGTAAATGTCTATAGACGGATGTAGCCGCATGTAGTCAGCGATGCATTGTGGGCTGAAAATGTTGCATTATGGTTAGACTTTGTGTCAGAGTTGCCAGAAAGGCGTGGCGCTGTCACAAAAACGTCACAAGGTCAGATGACCTAAAAACACATGTGATGTAGCCGCTTGTAGCCGCATGTAGACAAATCGTGCAAGCGCTTGCAGTTGCTTTTCCGCGGCTACAATCGTCTAACTAACGCCTCCGTGGTGACGCAACTTTGCCCTGGTTGGTTTAAAGTTAATTGACGCCTGGACACGGATGTTGTGTAGCGCTCTGTCACGGAACTTCTCATCTTATATGTACGTTATTTTAGTCCAGTTTGAAGACATATCTTTTCTCTCTCTTTTTAGCTTGTTCTGGGGCGTGTATCTGATGCTGTCAAGCTCAATCTTTTATTTATTTATGTATTTCTTAATCTCGTTTTTATTGTATTGCTTTGTGTCAGTAGGCTATACCTATTAATGGTCTTTGGGTTATGGTTTTGCCGTGTTATTTTTCATCCTTGTGTTGTGCAGCACTTTGGGACATCTCTGTTGTTTTGTTTAAATGTGCTATTAAAAAAAAGACTGGACTTGACTTGAAGTCTCAATGCACCCTACTACAACCGCCCGCCCCCTCCTTGTCCCCCACACACAACACATGACCTCTCCGTCATCTAATACGAAGATCAGGTGGTGCAAGCTCAGTCTCGTTGAAGACTTGTGTCCGACTTGACCATGGACTTGACCGACGCCTTTCAAACGCCCGCCCATGCTGTGACGGTGACGCGCAGTTCTTGCTAGACGCAGACAAACGCTGACAAACGGGTTTGTAAGGCGCCTAGTGTGTGTGTTCGCTTCATATCAACATAAAAAACTCCAAATAGAACAAGATTCCCCTGAGCGTCAACATGTAGATATACATAGAACAAGATTTATCCATTTTAAATCGATTTTCAAGTATACCTATATGAAACACGAGTATTATATCTCTTACAACTGATTTACTTTTACTTTCAACTGGGTGTTTTAACTCTAAACCTGCAAGCATTTAAACATCCCCGATAGTTTCTGCAATCAGTTAAACTCACTAAAAATATTTTCTATTCCACCAAAACTGTCACATACCTGAGTAGTCGTTCAGGTGTTACGGGGAAAAGAGCTGTCGTCTGTGCCTCACCCTTCACTTCCTCATTCAGAAACACACAGAAAAGGGAGGGATTCAGAGAGGGGAAGCTGATTGGTCAGTTAAACAAACCTCACAGATAACGTGCTCTGAAGCTTTATTTTTTTCCTCCTAAACTGACTGTAAAGCAGGTCAATGTGCAAATAGGGCTGGTGTTGTGGTGCTTTGATGACTGGCTTCATTCCCACTGAATAAATTCTTTCACACACAGAGCTGCTGATGCTGTGAGTGGCACAACCCCACACTCACATCACACAGCAGATGTGGCCTTTACCAGGGCAGAGTTACAGCACTGGAAATGCACATTCACTTCACAAATACATAGTTACTGGATCAATACTTTTGGAGTTCACTGGAAGCCTTATTCCCTTAGATTCGCCTAACATTAGAGCTCACAGTGGTTGGTCAGTGCTGTAGGCCTGGTCATCCCCATGTGCAGCTTCAGACTGGGTGGACTGCAGTCCATTATGTGGATGGGCTGTCTAGTATTTGTCAACTGGCTTTAAATACACAGTCATTCAGACACAGGTGTTTTGTAGTACATAAAAGCCATTGTCTCCTTCACAAAATCAAACAACACAAATATAAGCTCCCACATGTAAAAGTCTACAAAGAACAAAATCCCCACTTTAAAATCAAGTACATATGAAACACCAATCCCAAACTACTGTGTCTTTACAGCTGAATTAAATACTTTTTAAGACGTGAAAAGTCTAGTGAACCTATATGTGTGTTGTATTCCCAAATCTAAAAGTATTTTACCCTCTTCAGCTCTTTTTGTGGACAGTTAAGTACGGTAAAATTACCTTTTAAATGTCGTAATGGGGAAGAGAGCAGTCCTCTGGCCCTTAGCTCAGGGAGGGATTCAGGAAAGCAGAAGCTGATTGGTCAGTTTAACACATCTCACAACCTGATTGGTCTAGAGTGTTGCTCTCATCACTGTAGATCAGGTCAAGGTGCACAGAGGACTGAGTTTATGGTGCAGGCATAACCATGGTTCTGTCAATGTTTAACGACTGATGACTACACTCACACATTGCAGGTAGGATTTCACCCAGGTGAGCTTCCAGCAGTAGAGAATGCATATTTCGTACTGTGCTAAAAATAGTCAATACTTTTGGAGCTCCCTGGAAGCAGTAGCGGTTTTAGGCACGGGCAAACAGGGCAGCCGCCCGGGGCGCCACGACCGCTTGGGGGAAAAAAATGAAGTAAAAAGCTCCGTGTGTCATATCGCTGCAATCGGCACATTGGCGCCCCCTAAGTGAACTGCAGGCGCCCTTGCTTGCTGAGAAGGTGCATGCACAGAAACAGCGTGTCTCTCTGTCTCGGGGGGGGGGGTAACGTCTGTGCCTCACCCTTCACTCCCTCACTCCCAAAGCAAGCAGAGGAAGAGGGAGGGATTCTACAAAGCAGAAGCTGATTGGTCAGTTTTACAAATCTCACAAATTACCCTGAAGTTTTTTTCTCCCTCAAGTCGCTGCAGAGAAGGTCAAGGTGCAAACAGGACTGGGTTTATGGTGCAGGCATAAACATGGTCATGTCCGTGTTTAACCTTTGATGACTGGCTTCATTCCCACTGAATAAATTATTTCACACACAGAGCTGCTGATGCTGTGAGTGGCACAACCCCACACTCACATC
>CM059269.1:3360892-3365892 GCA_030347295.1 Setipinna tenuifilis
AATAAAAGTGCCTTACAGGTTATAATTAATCCCAACAAGAGGACAAAACAGAGCAAAGTGCCACAACACAGTGATGTCACACCGGCAGCATGTGTTGTGTTGTGTTCATTATTAAACTGAAGTTATAAAAACACACTTGACACACACACACTGGCACCGGAGTTTTCCATATGAGTAACTTTAGTACATGGAAAGAGATAATTACCTGCATGTGTAATATGAGTGAAATATATGTGGAGAATATTACTACTGTTAGTACATATAAAAACAGAATATTTCTGGTATGTGTGACATTATAGCTGTTTCTTATACTTGTATGAGGACCGCAACTGTTAGAGTAAGAGTGAATCTCAAACTGTCATTCCACTGAAGTACCAGCAGGTGTCAGTGTTGCGCTACCCCTCTCTGTCTGAGGGCATCAGGTTGGGTGTAGTAGATGGTGGCAGAGGAGCTGCAGTGTAGTATGGACACACATAAACCCCCCCATCATCATGCTGACTGCACTCTACAGGCTCCTGCTCCTGCACCTTCTCCCAGACCCTCAACCAGTCCAGCTGTTTGGCACATCGACCAGAGCCAGCACCACCACCACCATCATCATCATCCTCATCATCATCATCATCATCACCATCATCACCATCGTCATCACCATCATCATCATCATCATCAGCACCATCATCATCATCATCATCATCACCACCACCATCATCATCATCATCATCATCTTCACCATCATCATCACCACCATCATCATCATCATAATCACCATCATCAGCACCACCATCATCATCACCACCATCATCATCATCATAATCATCATCATCATCACCATCATCAACATCATCATCATCATCACCATCATCATCATCATCACCACCATCATCATCATTATCATCATGCTCCAGCACTTGACTGTTCTACAGAATGTGATGAGATTTAGAAGCTGGAGTGAAACTATAATTAGTGAAAATGAAAAGTAATCTAACCAGTAATCAGTATGGTCTGTCTGAGGAGTGTAGTTATAATACTGAACCCATAAGGCCCCTCTATTAGGAGAGTTACCACATAGTGAACCCATAAGGCCCCTCTATTAGGAGAGTTACCACATACTCTGGGTTAACTTAGCTGGGGTAGTCACTAAACCATCTGCTTGGGATACACCAATCAGTAATCAGTATGGTCTGTCTGAGGAGTGTAATTATTATTATTGACTAATTTATTATATTTATTATTTATTAATTATGTATCATATTAATTATTTACAAATTATTTATTATAGTCAAAAGGGAAAGTAGTCCAACCGGTAATCAGTATATTCTATCTATGACCTTTGAAAAATCAGTATATTCTATCTATGACCTTTGAAAAAAGGTTAGTATTTATGTAAGAGAGTGTTTCAATTAAAAAAATAACACATATTGTTGACAATATTTCAATTAAATGTAGTTTATTTAGTTGTATCCAACACCCTGACAAACAGCTGAGGTGCATGACAGTGAAGTGTGGCAGTGGATTACAGCAGAGACATGAGCAAAACCTCTCATCAATCAACTGAAACTAGAACTCAAAACTACATCAACAACATTACACAAAAATAAAGACAGATGTGTAATTAGAAATGAAAGACAGATGTCCCATTAGAAATGAAAGACAAATATAATTTAATTAGAAATTCTGTTTTTTCCCCCTGAGCCTCACTAGTGTCTGACCCTGGATCAGTGGCCCTGACCATTATGGCACCATGGGCAATTATAAAGGTGTAAAACATGTTACAGCTTGGACACATTAGTACCAGTTTCCCATCACCACATAATAACAGACCTGTCTGTGATTAGTTTACAGTTTTTACCAATCATTTTCACGCGTTTTGCAGGGCAATGTCCACTTTTGCAAAACTCTTAACACAGTGTGCTGTACCAACATGCGTTTGAGCACATCAATTAACATTTGCTGCAAAATGCGCTACAGCAACCTAACTATAACACACGCTGTCGGTCAGTAAGTCTACAATGCCAGTCAATGTACACTAACCTAAAAAATGCAAACAACTTGAAACAAATCACTTAAAATCTAGCCTCTGTCTGACAGTATGGCACGTTACTGATATGTATTGTAAATACACACTTTATCAAACAATCTAAGTGACATTTGTATGTATTCATGCACCTTTGATAATAGATAAATAAAGAGTATAGGCTATACCTATACAGTTTACTAATGAATTACAGTATTTTGTGTAAAGTACCATATGTATTAGAAAATGTTGATGCGAATCACAAGGTGTTTTTCAGTGGATTTTCTATAGTTCGCAATTTTTCTGGATTCTAACTGCAGTACACATTTCAGAACTGAAGATAAATTGTGTCAATCAAATATGCACAATCATTCAAACAGAAAACACATCACTCCAGAAACACACCAGGATGAACTGTAACATGTGATACCTTCACCCTGTGCTTACACATAACCACATTGTGTTCCACTGCAGGAAAGGTGAACGCCCATTACCTGCATCAATTAGAGTATGTTTCACTGCAAAAGAATGTACATGTACGTAATATGTGTTGTACATGTAAATGTATGTAAATATTAGCCTGGGCCCGCCCATACTGCCTGCGATTCTACATTGAGGGAGACTTGCCAGACCAAGCTCTGTCTACAAGCTTGGTGCGACAGCCAGGCTATGTAAATATAGTCATCCATAGAAGTCGTTTTTGGCCCTACCTACTGTAATGCTGATCCATGGTGCTGCTGCATTTTGGATAAACCATGATAAAGCCTACAGTACATACTGGTAATGGAATACACAGCAACTCCAATAACAACTTTCTACATCACAATGTTTTGCCCATAAACATGCAAATGTAACCTCTTTGTTTACCTGTTACATACGTAACAAGCTATAAAAATAAAAAATATTATGAAGAAATACACACGTAAGTGTAAAAGTGCTAAATATCAATAATTATTTGGCTAAAAGATGCCTCAAGCACATTATTTATCTTTTGTGTGACAAAATGCAAAATGCTGTGCTTTGTTACACTGTATTGTATTGCTTTTAGGTTTTGATCCTAGAGTTAACTGTTTTGATAAGAGTATCCAAATGTCTGCAAATTTAGCTGCAGTTGTACATAATTTTGTTGGTGGTAAACATTAACTGAGAGAAGTATTTATGAATTTTGGTCGAAGTGGTGATTGAACGCAATTGTGTGAAAGCAACGCGAAAGAGAACGTAGTTTGTCTCCCATAGACTTTGGTTCATGCAAATGTGTTAAGAGTTTTGCAAAAGTGAACATTGCCCTGCAAAACGCGTGAAAATGATTGTTAAAAACTGTAACACATAAGATGCAGAGAAGCTCTGTGGGTTTAATGTGTCTGTAAATCAGCCCTAGTGCAGACACTATCAGCTCTAACTGTGCTGCTCTACTCTTACTGAGGCCTTCACTGGTAGGATCCTCAGAGGAGAGATCCTACCACCATGAAGGTATGGAAACACTCTCTCAGTGAAGGTGTGTGTGAGAGTGTGTAGGTGTGTGTTACTATCAGGGTCAGAGAATGACAGCTTTCCTCTGTTCCAGTCCAGCTGCACTCTGATCCTCTGGAGTTTCTGCTTCACTGTGAGGCGAGTGAAGGGCTGTGGTGAGGCACGGGCTCCATATTTAGCATTATATAAATACACATTCCACCGTCCACTCATGCGGGTGTAGTCTCCCTTCCTCTGGAGAGACTCTGTCACCACACCCACTTCCCAGTTGTTGTTCTCCCCAACCTCCACATCCCAGCAGTGTGTCCCTGAGTTAAAGCCCTCAGAGCCCAGGACACTGGAATACTTATCAAATCTCTCTGGGTTATCAGGAAGCTGCTGCCTCTCATCACCACGTGTCACACTGGTCAGATCCTCAGACAGGATGAGCCATGGGTATGCAGTGTTGGGATCCAGAGTGACAGGAGCTGCAGAGAGGAAGAACACACACATGAGCTGAACACTGAGTGGTGTGTGATAACAAGCCTAATGACACATATCCATGGCAACAGTTGTGTCCTTCAGTTTATACTGTAAGTGACATGAAAGGAACTACCTGTGTGTGTGTGTGTGAGAGAGTGTGTGTTTATGTGTGTATTTGTGATATGTCTGTGTATATGTGATTGTGTGTGTGGTGGGATGTGCATGTGCATGTGTGTGTGATTGTGCACGTATGTGTGTGTAAGTGTGAGTTTGTGTGTGTGTCTGTGAGCTGGGTTGTATGTGTGTGTGTATGTGTGTGCGTGTGCACAGGCAGTGTATGTGTATGTGCATGTACTGTACATGTGTGTGTATGTGTGCATTTGTGTGTGTGTATGTGTGTGTGTACGTGTGTGTGAGTATGTGTGTGTCTGTGTCGCTGTATGTGTCTGTGTGTTTGTGTGTCTGTGTCAGTGTACGTGTCTATGTGTTTGTGTGTGTTTGTGCATGGCTGTATTTGTGCATGTGTTTTTCTGTGTGTGTTTGTGCATGTGTGTGCTATGTGTGTGTGTTTGTGTGGTTGTGTGTGTTTGTGTGTATGTATTTGTGTGTGTGTATGCACGTGTGCGAGTGTGGGAGGTGTGTGGGTGTTTGTCTGTGTCCGTGTCCGTGTGTGTGTGTGTGTGTGTGTGTGGCGGGGGGCCGCGCATGTGTTAGTGTATTAGTGTGTGTGAGTGTGTATTTGTGTGAGTATCTGCATGTTATGTGCGTGTGTATGCACATGGGTGTGTGTGTGTATGAGTGTGTGTGTGTGTGTGGGGGGGGGGGGGGGGGGGGGGGGGGGGGGGCAGGACAGTGTATGTGTATGCGCATGTATGTGTGTGTATATGTGTGTATTTGTGTATGTTGTGTTGTATATGCGTTAGTGTCTGTCAGGTGTAACCCAGGCACTCCCGTGACCCAGTAATCCCAACGTGATTCCCAGCGTGGATCTATCAGCGACTTAATACTGCGTGGCCAAACAAAAGACAAGCAACATCACTCAACTTAACCCAGG
>CM059269.1:3368392-3378392 GCA_030347295.1 Setipinna tenuifilis
TTTTCACACTTGTATTTTTTTGTGTCATGCATGAGCATTAGTGTTTTACAAACATACTCTATAAAGGCAATCGCATGTGGTAGGACTGCTGATGTTGTAATGATTCCAATATTTTACAAGTGTAAAAGTGTAGAATTACACATATTCCAACAAACTACCTCAATCCTTCACATCAGCTCTTCAGTTTTTACATCTGGCCACCCATTACTCAATTAGCAAACAAGTCATGCAGCTCCTGTTGGTGTAGGCATCCTAGTTAGGCATGTGTACATGCCACTGTCCAAGTGGACAAATCCTATTCTGTGTCTGGTTATTAACTTATAATAACTATTATACATTCTCCTGTGCCCTAAGATAAGTCTCATCTTGTGCCTGGTGTCTGACAGGGAGTGCTGGGGCACCACCACTACGCAGGTCAGATTAGGTCTGTATGAAGCTAAAATATTCCCCTTCTCACAGTCAGAGACTTTGCTGACTTTGGCTGCTCTGCTGTGATGGCGGAGAGGGAGAGAGACTCCGTCTATTCAATTAGTGCTATTAGTGGTCGGGCCACAGCGGTCATATTTGCAGGGTGAGATAAAGAAATCATTACATTAGCATCCATTAATCAGTGTCCAAAATTAATTGTCCAAAATATCTACACTAAACCACAGTGGGCAGCTGTAGCCTTATGCTTAGGAAGTTGGTTTTGGGATCAGAGGGTCTCAAGTTTGATTGCTGTATTAGTAGGAAAAAATGTTGGTGGGGGAGTGAATAACTAGCCCTTACCTACACCCTCATCCATGGCTAAAGTACCCCTGAGCATCTTTCATGTTTTCAATTATGAATGTAAGCAACCAAACAGATAATGCTACTTTTTCAACATTATTTTTTTGGTTTGCTAAACAGTGTGGGTGTTTAATTATCTGTGGAGGAAACTAAATGAGAAAAGAAGATAATCTCTAACTGCATGCTACTTAATGTAACAAAATACATGAGTTGTAGTTTTGTGTGGAAGGAATACACAGATATAGTTATTGGATTGTTTGAGAGAGTGAAACACACTCACCTTAATATGGTCAGCTGTTCTACAGCAGTCATCTCTGACCTTCTCATAGTCAGCTGTTTTATGACAGTCATCTCTGACCTTCTCATAGTCCTTCAGCTTCCCCTGCAGTTTGACCATCAGCTCCTCCTGCAGTCAATGGATCACATTAATGCCATGTGTGTGTACACTCTGCCTCTGTTATCATCAGGCTATACTAGCTGACCTGTGTGTGTGTGTGTGTGTGTGTGTGTGTGTGTCAGTACGCTCTGTCTCTGTTAGCATCAGCGTATACTAGCTGCACTGTGTGTGTGTGTGTGTGTGTGTGTCCCTGCTAATCAAGCTAAGACACATAAATATTAAACACTAGTAATGTGCTCAGTCATAATTGGTGCTCAGCTGCACTGCCAGAGTCACTCAGCACAGGCAGTAACTTGCACATGACTTCCGTCTCTTTTCCGTCACTCTAACCAGTGTGTGTGTGTGTGTGCGTGCGTGCGTGCGTGCGTGTGTGTAAGCATAAAGGTTACCGTAAACATTAAAAACTAGTCATCTGCACAGTGGTAAATGGTAGCAAGCTGCACTGTCACAGTCAGAAGAGTCAGTTGCATGTGTGTGACTCCGTTTCCTAGCTGAAGTGTACACTGGGGCTGCCTAGGTGAGCAGTAGAGGGAACCTGTCAAGTCCGCATGTATTGCTGGGTTATTGATTAAAAACCTACCTTGACATCAACTGCTGCTTTGTCGATGGGACTGAAGTTGTGATCTTTGTGTACTTTGGAGTCTCGACACAACTGGCACACAACCTGTTTATCATCTTGACAGAAGAGCTCGAGTTTCTTTTTGTGCAGATTACAGAGAGTTTGTCCTCTTTCCTTTAAGAATGTCTCACACAGGTTTCTTAAAGCAAGATTTGGGGGTATCCCCTCCTTTGATGATCTCCTCCTGCAGACTGGACATTCTCTGGATCCTTTGGTGTCCCAGAACTGCTGCAGACAAGCTTTACACACACTGTGGGAGCAGGTCATTATGACAGGATCCTTGTAGATGTCACAGCACACAGGGCAGCAGTAATCCTCTTCTAGCTTCGAAGCCATTGTCTCCTTTACAAAATACAACGACGGAACTTAGATGCCACATAACACTCTCAATGGACCAAGACTCATCTATTTTAAACCAAATTCAACAGGAGTACCTCCTACAGCTGACGTACTTTTACTTTTAACTAGGTGGCGTATGAACCATGTCTGTGTTTTACCCAAGCGGCAACGTTCCAGGCTGAAAAATGAAGCCGGAAGTAAACGTTGTAAGGCTGCAGTACCTATTTTGTCCTTTGGGGGCTGGCTCCAAAACAGAGCAATTTCCCATAGACTCCCATGTTAAACTGTCCATTTTCACAGCTAAAATAAACATATTTACAGCCTGGTTCAAAAAATGGTTTTAGTGTCTTTCGATAGTTTGGGGGTCCATGACAACTCTGAGGGGGGTGAATTTTTTTAGAATCCATTTGCTTTAAGCACAGTTAAGTTTTAATTTTATGAATAATTAGGGGCGTGGTTAGTTTGATTGACAGCAGCCGGCCACCGCTGCTGACGTGAGGCTGAGATTCTCAGCCTGAGAACTCTGTCAACTCTTCGGCTGTCATCGGATATTTCACGACTATATAATTTCCAGCATATTCAATGATATGTTACATCCAGGATGTCTGACGTTGCTGTTAATTGTTCTAAAGGACCATCAAAGAATGTTTCTTTACATTTTTATGGTAAGTGACATTACACTACTGTTTATCTGCCATCATTACTAATATGTAGCATCGCTGTTAGCCCCGTAGCCTGAAATCACCTCAGAAATGTTAGCATGTTAACCCTGGTGTCAAACTAGCTCCCGAATCACTCTACTGCAACATAATATTACTCAATCTGCCATTATTAAGCTTATTTGACAGCTACAATCGGTCAGTAGAATGACTATAGTAGAAAGTCAGTAGAATAGCATTGAAGGAGAGTCTGATTTGAGTTTTGTCTCGGCCGTCTTTGAAGTTCAATACAGTCTTAGCTCGCACAGCTAGCGCAAGCTACGGTACAGCCTGCTAAGGTTCGTCAGTTAGTAATGAAGTTGACATAAGTGACAATACCGTCAAATTATGTCCACTGACTCAGTTCTTCATCTGTGCTATACTTAAGAGGAAGTACATGTGTTAAAAACATAGACTGTGTTAATACGAGAGAGAGAGAGAGAGAGAGAGAGAGAGAGAGAGAGAGAGGCGCTTTAAAGCACCCTTGCTTGTAAAGTTTATTGAGTAGCTAAAACTTGACTCTGCTTAGAATTACGTAAGAAAAAGATTTAAAAAAAATAGTGCAAGCCTACATTCACGTAAGAATGGGCAACCTGGCCTTACACATTACATTTTGAATAGTATTGTAAATTAACATTTCAAACATCTCATCAGTTTTCCTTTAGGTGACTCAGACAGGCTGGACAAAGGGATGGATGGTTAACTTGAGACAGACCTGGACTCCACACCAGAGCTCTCATCTGTGCTGTCAGCACTTCGAGACATCACCACGGATGCCAGGGACAGTACCAACCTTTTTGTTGCAAATATTTAATATATATATATCTTATTATTTCTCCTCCTACAAGTTTTCTACATCCTACCAGACTACAAGCTTAGAGTATGCTATGGCTTGTCCAAATGTCTGGGAAACTTTAAATATGCTTTAAACATTTATTTTATACAGTGATGAAGTGTTTCGCAAGCTATGGTAGTGACATACAATTACAATTATCACATGCTTTTATTCAGCGCAACTTACAGTAGAGGACACAATGCCCATTTATTCTTGACTCCATTAGGCCACAGATGCCCTATCTTGATGTTCTTGTGCATCACTTTTGCTTACTGCTTTTCTTGCTGCATTTGATACTTACCAACCTGCCACTTTACTGTATTACACACAACTTTATTTATTCACTTAAATGTTCTGATTTCTTTACATGTATGGGTAAATATCAATGCATTGTCTAGTCAAAATGTCTTGTCAATATTCCAATGAAAAATATGCTACTGAAAAAAAAGTTGACACGTTCGATACTTATTCATCCTGCTTTACATGCCATATACTGTTTTTTTTCCCCACTTTGCTCATTGACTGCACTGTATGTTTAATGCACTGCTTTTGTTTACAATGACATTAAGATTTTCCCTTTTATATATTAATGGTAATTGTTGAAATAAGACATTTTGATTTGATTCATTCTTGGTTTAATAAATATATTACAAATTCCATATACATTTCAAGTGTGACTTCAGTGCAAATCAAAATTAATAACAGATTTGTGGTAGAAAATGTTGTTTGTTGAAGCAGTTTCAGACATGTGCTGTCCTTATATTTAAAGTTATCACAAGTTTGACATTCATTCAACAGGCAAAATATTACAAGTTCCTGTACATTCGAAGTGGGATTTTAGTGTAAAGAATTCAAAATCATTAGTACTGATATCCCCAAGACAAAGCTAGCCATTACAGATCACACCAGCCCTGCTTCAAGCAACAAGATGATCACTTGTCCAAGGTCATTCCCGCCGCAGTGGATGAGCAGGGCATATAGGACTGTTTCTTCTTGTAGGGCCTGGGAGAAAAACAAGAGGATGTCACACCATCTTAGTCTACCCAGGCCAAATCACCTCATCTGGGCATGAAGTCCCAAGTTGGTGGCCAGGGACCTCCTTGTAGCCTCTTCCCATCTGCCAACCTAGCTGTGCCCCAGAATTCATGAAGTTAGAGCTGTAAAAGCAAAAATGAGAAGACAATATTAACATACATTCAACGAATTAGATTTTACAACTACCACCAGTTTCATGCAAAGTGTAATAGAAATACCAAAAGTGGTCATAACTATTAGCTGTTAAAGTTTATAAAACGTGAGGTACGGCGGTATTTGTATATTTTCTTAAGGTTTTATTATTATGTCACATTTGAGCATTTCTTGACATGATATGAAACTATGTGCTACATAAGTAATATGTAGTTGCTCATGTTGTCTTCCACTATGTTGGATTGTCTTCAGTCGCTTTGAAATGGTCTTAGAAACCATTTTATGTATTTGAACATTATATGCATTCAAGCTACGACAGGTCTTGATAAGAAAATGTGAGAGCACTGGGATGCACATTCATTTATAAAGTCCACAATGTACACCGAATAAATTAGCAGGACTACATCAACAGCTGAAAATAACGACTACAGATTTATAAATGAAAAAGACGGATGAAACGGGTTGGTTAGTCGAAAGGTTTCAATCACACGACAACAGAACAAATTCCATGTCAAGATGAGCACGTTAGCGATAATGCCACAAAGCATGCACTATAGTTAAGACCTCTCTTATTAAATCGTTTGCAAATGGGCAACGTTAACGACCAAAATCATAAGAAAACCATAGTATGAAGTATGAGTTTGAAGCAGTAGTGACAGAGTATTGAGGGAGGTTTTAAAATCTTTGGTAGTCAGTTAGAGCAGTCATAAACGACATGGTTGCTATGCATTGCTAACTTACGCTAATAGCCTACAATAATTTAGCAACTATAACTGATGACTAAAAACTGCTCTTTCACTACATTAACCTATAAATACTGAATAGTAGCAAACGGTCTGCATGATTATCAAATTTACTCATGTACTGAAAATAATAATGGATTTAAGCACTTACCAGCAAAATAGATGAGTTCAGTCTGGTCAACATCGGTCAAGTGTACGAAGTTGAAAGAAGTTCTCCGCTACGTAATTTGCGGGAGCTGGCCTAGCCTGTAGGGGCGGGTCTTCAGGCCGCCTGGCACCACCTTTTTATCCATATATGGAATGTCAGGTAGAAGGCGGGTTTAGAATGCAGAACGCATTGGTTAAGATGGCGGCGCCCTGAACCTTCAAATTAAGCCTCATTTTGGCTGTGGGAAAGTCTATGCGTGACGTCACAGAGGGTTTGTCCAGTTCTTATATACAGTCTATGGTTTTACCTCTCTCAGCTCCAACATAAAAAAAACTCTCAATAGAACAAGATTCCCCTTAGCGTCAACATGTCGTTATAAACAGAACATGATTTACCCATTTTAAATCGATTTTCAAGTACATATGAAACACAAGAGTAGGCCTACTATATTTCATACAACTGATTTACTTTCACTTTCAACTGGGTGGACGTATGAAGATCTCTGTGTTTTAACTCTAAATCTGCGAGCATTTAAACATACCCGATAGTTTCTGCAATACTCAATAAAAGCATTTTCTATTCCACCAAAACTGTCACATACCTGAGTTCAGGTGTTACGGCTGTCGTCTGTGCCTCACCCTTCACTTCCTCATTCAGAAACACACAGAAAAGGGAGGGAGTCAGAGAGGGGAAGCTGATTGGTCAGTTCAACAAACCTCACAGATAACGTGCTCTGAAGCTTTATTTTTTTCTCCCTAAACTGACTGTAGATCAGGTCACTGTGCAAATAGGACTGGGTTTATGGTGCAGGCATAAACATGTTCATATCAGTGTTTAACCTTTGATTGACTGGCTTCATTCCCACTGAAGAATTTTTTTCACACACAGAGCGGCTGATGCTGTGAGTGTAAGTGATTGATAGGCTACTAGCTAACTAGTTTAGATTGTGGATATGAATATGGATATGGATTATTGAAAGCAATTCATCATGCTTCCTTTCTTAGGTTGCTAGCTGGCAATGCTATTTCTGATCAAGCTTAACTTTCTACTGATATTTTTGTAACCCTTTTTAAAATTTCGTCTTCGGCTCGTGACGATTTCTCTATTAGTTTTTGTTATTAGGCCTATTATAGTCATTCACAAAGCATTTTTGTTAGTCAAGTTTAATGTAAACAAACAGATTGTGCGCTATAGAAACTTTGAATGTTACTGTTTGGTAACATTTTCAAGGCGTGACAGGTTAAGGACAAAAATGAAGAAAGATTTTATCAGAGTTTTAATTCCATGCAAAACATTTTCGTCTCTGTCTTCTTTTATCAATGAAATTGCATGGAGGGGAGTGGAGGGGCACCACAAAGCATTTGTGCTTAGGGCACCCAAATGGCTAGCAATGGCCCTGCAAATACAACAGGAAAGCAGTCCACACTTGGCTGCAATAATTAAAGTGTGTTTATTAAGGGAATGAATTCAACAGCTTAGGTTACATATCGTCAGTATATACCTACTTGCTAAAAGCATTTTTGCGAGACATTTTTTTTCAATAAATAATAATTATTATTATTGACTAATTATTTATTATATGTATTACTTATGTATTATTTCTTATAATAATTATTTTAAAAATATTTATTATAGTCAAAAGGAAAAGTAGTCCAACCGGTAATCCGTATATTCTATCTATGACCTTTGAAAAAAAAGGTTAGTATTTATGTAAGGGAATGTTTCAATTTAAAAAAATAACACATATTGTTGACAATATTTCAATCAAATATAATTTATTTAGTTTCATCCAACACCCAGAAAAAATCGTGACAAACAGCTGAGGTGCATGACAGTGAAGTGTGGCAGTGGATTACAGCAGAGACATGAGCAAAACCTCTCATCAATCAACTGAAACTAGAACTCAAAACTACATCATGATATGGACAACAACATTACACACAATTTAAAGACAAATATAATTTCATTAGAAATGAAAGACAAATGTCTCATTAGAAATGAAAGACAAATATAATGTCATTAGAAATGAAAGACAAATGTGTCATTACAAATTAAAGACAAATATAATTTCATTAGAAAGGTTACATATCGTCTGTATATACCTACTTGCTAAAAGCATTTTTGCGAGACATTATTTTCAATAAAGGACAAAACAAAAATGAGATGATGTATTGCTTTACAAGATGAGAATCAAATGAAATTTGACACCCAGAGAAAGCCAACAAGCTGACGTGCCTGACAGTGAGGTGTGACAGTGGATTACAGCAGAAACATGAGCAAAACTTATGGGCAGCTTATCTATGGGGCAGAAGTGACAACACCCACACATTTAGACATTCAGATAACTATTCACTAACACATACACACACACACACACACACACACACACACACACACAACACCCACACATTTAGACATTCAGATAACTCTATCTATTAAAAAGGTTAGTATTTATGTAAGGGAATGTTTCAATTAAAAACACAATAACACATATTGTTGACAATATTTAAATCAAATGTAATTTATTTAGTTTCATCCAACACCCAGAAAAAATCGTGACAAACAGCTGAGGTGCATGCCAGTGAAGTGTGGCAGTGGATTACAGCAGAGACATGAGCAAAACCTCTCATCAATCAACTGAAACTAGAACTCAAAACTACATCATGATATGGATGGGAACATTACACAAATATTAAAGACAAATATAATGTCATTAGAAATTAAAGACAAATGTCTCATTAGAAATCAAAGACAAATGTGTCATTAGAAATTAAAGACAAATATAATTTCATTAGAAATAAAAGACAAATGTCTCATTAGAAATGAAAGACAAATATAATGTCATTAGAAATGAAAGACAAATGTGTCATTACAAATTAAAGACAAATATAATTTCATTAGAAAGGTTACATATCGTCTGTATATACCTACTTGCTAAAAGCATTTTTGCGAGATATTTTTTGTCAATAAAGGACAAAACAAAAATGAGATGATGTATTGCTTTACAAGATGAGAATCAAATGAAATTTGACACCCAGAGAAAGCCAACAAGCTGACGTGCCTGACAGTGAAGTGTGGCAGTGGATTACAGCAGAAACATGAGCAAAACCTCTCAACAATCTACATTACATTACATTATATTACATTGCATTTGGCAGACACTTTTATCCAAAGCGATTTACAAAAAGGAGGACATAAGCTGACAGGGGTGTAGAGGAACACAGAGTAAGCAGGCTACCTTTATACATACAGGGAGATGCATGTGCCTGAATAAGTTTCCCGGAGCAGGGACACTACAGACATACATACTCCCACATGGGGACAGAGTAAGAGAGTTGGTTCAGTGATTGTTAGTTTTGTTAGGAAGGGAAGCAGTGTCGGAAGAGAAGGGTTTTTACAAGCCTTTTAAAGGTAGAAAGGGATGTTGCTGTTCTTGGTGAAACTGGTGTGGTCGTTCCACCATCTACCGAAACTAGAACTCAAAACTAAACCATGACATGGACAAAAACATTACACAGAAAAAATAAAGACAAGTGTAATGTCATTACAAATTAAAGACAAATGCCTCATTAGAAATGAAAGACAAATGTGTCATTAGAAATTAAAGACAAATATAATTTCATTATAAATTCTGTTTTACACAGAAAAATAAAGACAAATGTGTCATCAGAAATGAAAGACAAATGTGTCGTTAGAAGTTCTCTATTTGTCCTCTGACCCTCACTAGTGTCTGACCCTGGATCAGTGGCCCTGACCATTATGGCACCATGGGCAATGATAAAGGTGTAAAACATGTTACAGCTTGAAAACATCAGTACCAGTTTCCCATCACCACATAATAACAGACCTGTCTGTGATTAGTTTAACACATAAGATGCAGAGAAGCTCTGTGGGTTTAATGTGTCTGTAAATCAGCCCTAGTGCAGACACTATCAGCTCTAACTGTGCTGCTCTACTCTTACTGAGGCCTTCACTGGTAGGACACGCAGAGGAGAGACCTTACCGTAAATAAAGAAGTATGGAAACACTCTCTCAGTGAAAGTGTGTGTGAGGTGTGTAGGTGTGTGTTACTATCAGGGTGAGAGAATGACAGCTTTCCTCTGTCCCAGTCCAGCTGCACTCTGATCCTCTGGAGTTTCTGCTTCACTGTGAGGAGAGTGGAGGGCTGTGGTGGGGCATGGGCTCTATATTTACCCTTCTGATAATACACATACCAGCGTCCACCCATGGAGTCACACTCTCCCTTCCTCTGGTGAGACTCTGCC
>CM059269.1:3388392-3390892 GCA_030347295.1 Setipinna tenuifilis
TAAAGTATAACAACAAGTAAACCAGTAAAATAACCGAAGTTTATAAACATATACTGAATGGAGCAGTCATGGCTAAGGCACTGGACCGGCAGCCAAAAGGTCACAGGTTCAATTCCCGACACTGACAAGCCATGAATGACCAACTCTCTCCTCCATCCTCCCCTGGGACTGAGGTACCCTGAGCATGGTCACATGTGTGATGGCCTAAAAGCAGTGTGCATTGTGTGCTGTGTGATCACAATGACAAATGGGAATCGCTTCATTTATTTTATTACTTTATAATAAACTAAAAATAGGAACGTGAAGTACATAACTAGTACAATGGCAGTATATAAATAAGTATACTTGTGGTATACTTAAAGTATATTTTAGAGTGTACTTTTGTAAACTTAAAATTAACTTTAAAATATAGGCTTACTTAAAGAATACTTTTATAAACTTAAAGTGTTCCAATTTAATATAAAAAAGTATTAAATTAGCATACTTTCTAGTACACTAAAAGTACATGGTCTCTGTACTTCTGTTCTATACTTACACTTATACTGAAGTATACTTCATAAAATAAACTTTAAGTATACTACTTTTTGCTAAGGGTCTCCAATCCTTGCAATCAGTTAAGATCGATAACAAATATTTCCATCAAACCAAAACAGTCACAGTACCCGAGTAGTTCTTTAAAAAAAAAACGTTGCCTCAGCCTTCACTTCCTCATTTAAGAAAGGAAAAACAGTGAATTTAGAGAAGCAGAAGCTGACTGGTCAGTTTAACTACCTTCACAAACTAACGGCTCTGAAGTTCTTTTTCTCCCTAAAATCACTATATATCAGGTCGAGGTACCTTATTTATGTATCCGCAGCTTAGCATGGTAAATTGCATATACTGTTTTATAGTCTTATTTGTCTAGCCTATAGATTGCTGTACATCTCAGCTTTACTTAGCTATTTCTATTATTTCTATTCTTATTCTTATCTACTGCTTGTTCTTGTGCATTTGTGAGCGGTTCCAAACGATATCTCACTATACTTTGTATGGTGACAATAACGATTTCTACTTCTACCTCCTGGAATAAGTTTGAAGTACATATGAAATAGAAGTACATGCGTACCTCTTTTCAGCTGATTTACTTTCACTTTTAATAAGGTAGTTTTAGGAATTATCTCTGTTTCAATCCTAAATATGTAAGCATTTAAACGTTCCCATTTTCTCTGCAATCAGATAAGAAATAAAAATTATTTCTATTGAACCAAACCTGTGACATACCCAAGTGGCTGATCAAGTCTTTCGGGGAAAAGAGCTGTCGTCTGTGCCTCACCCTTCACTTCCTCACTCAGAAAAACAGGAAAAGGGAGGGATTCAGATAAATTGCTCTGAAGCTTTATTTTTTCTCCCTAAACTGACTGTAGATCAGGTCACTGTGCAAATAGGACTGGGTTTATGGTGCAGGCATAAACATGTTTATGTCCGTGTTTAACCTTTGATGACTGGCTTCATTTCCACTGAATAAATTCTTTCACACACAGAGTTGCTGATGCTGTGAGTGGCACAACTCCACACTCACATCACACAGCAGATGTGGCCTTTACCAGGGCAGAGTTACAGCACGGGAAATGCACATTCACTCGGTTTAGTCAAATACATAGTTAGTGGATCAATACTTTTGGAGTTCACTGGAAGCCTTATTCCCTTAGATTCGCCTAACACGAGAGCTCACTGGTTGGTCAGTGCTGTAGGCCTGGTCATCCCCATGTGCAGCTTCAGACTGGGTGGACTGCAGTCCATTATGTGGATGGGCTGTCTAGTATTTTTCAACTGGATTTACATGCACAGTCATTGACACAGGTGTTTTGCAGTACATATAACTGACCACTAGATGGAAGCATGGTACAAGCTGATGTTGAAAATGACATGAATTCATAAACTAGGGGCTTGCTCTCAGAGCTAGTAGCCTATGATATTAGAGGGATCTAGAAAGGTGTGTGTGCATGTACACATGAAGGAGTGTCATATGGTAAAATGAGTTACATGTAAGAGGTGTGTGACATAAGTGTCTGCACATAAAGATGTGTGCAGTGTGAACATTGTACATTTACTGTAATGTGTTAACACTTATCTACATTGATGCTACTGCTGGTTACTGTAATGTGTGAACACTAATATACAGTGATGATACTGCTGGTTACTGTAATGTGTTAACACTAATATACAGTGATGATACTGCTGGTTACTGTAATGTGTTAACACTAATATACAGTGATGACACTGCTGGTTTCATCAAACTCTTCCTGGCAGAATTGTCCCAGCTCCACCAGGCCTTGTGTGTATGTGTCTATGTGTGTATGTGGGGGGGGGGCTTCAGTCCCCAAGTGGGCTTCAGTCCCCAAGCACTCAAAATACTGACCACACTGGGCTTCAGTCCCCAAGCATTCAAACACAGCTGACCACACTGGGCTTCAGTCCCCAAGCACTCAAGAAGGCCCCAGGACAGACATGATGACTCCTG